>QEOT01124136.1:125648-164823 GCA_003123785.1 Pterocarya stenoptera | reverse complement strand
AGTCTATATTGTGAATTGTGTAGTTAAAGCTAGGGTTTTTCCTTGTTTTCTTGTGCGTCGTTAATTTCTTCTGTGTCTGAGTGCATAGCCTAGGGTTCGGGATGGGCGACTTGGGATCCATATTTATAGTTTAGTTTTTCCCGAGATTTTTCTATTAAGAATACAGTAATGAAAAGACAACATAAGTCATGCAAGAAAATTAAGACAACATCAGCCACAATTTAATCCCACACTCTATACGCTTATAGTGTTTTTTCTTTCTTTTTTTTTTTTATAATAAATAGGATATAGGTAATGAAAAGTAATTAATTTTTTTACTTAAAATACATTAGTTTGTTGGGAGACAAATTTGAAAAGCTATGTGAATCCTGGACTGAGCAGTGTCATTGACTTTTTAAATCTATCTTCAAAATTTGAAGAAATATAGATAAAATAATTTATATTAACTTTTTAAAAAAGTAAAATTTTGAATTATTAATTACAGTAATTTTAAGTATATTTTTAAATTTAAAAACGTATTATTTATCTTTAAAAGTAATATTTTATTATAAAATTTATCTCAACTATTTTTTATTCAGTTTTAAAATATGTGAATGAATAAATATTTTTTTTAATTAATATATAGTTAGTGTAATTATAAAATATGAAAAAAAATTAAAAATATGATTATTATTTTAACTAATTCAACGTAGAATTATAAGTTAGAAAGATTTTGGATTTATAAATTTTTTTTTTTATCAAATTTTAAAGATAAATTTGATTAAATCAATAATAATATTCTGAAAAACTGGGATGCGGTGTAGGATGGACTCCGTTTGGCGAAAGCAAAAGTAAATAGAAGAGATGCTCATTGGATAGGATTTAATTGTCTTTAATAAGAAAACAAGTATTTACAAACACAATTTCTACAAAATTTATCAATTTTGATTTGCTATAAAAAAATTTAAAAAAAAATCTTATTAACGGTGTGGATAAAGGTCGGGGCACGTTACCACATCGTCTACAAAACCATCCACGTTAACTCATATCCTCCAATAAAATTGCTTAAGGACATGCTTGAAAAATATGAGAATTTCCAAAGTTTTTTTAAATTTTTTATAAGTTCATTTTCAAACATCACTAAAATATAAATCATTTTTCAATTTCAGATTTTTAATTTTATCATCTAATCATTACTCAAATACAAAAATCAATATAATTTTTATAAATTTCAAAACAAAAATAATATTAACAAATTACATTCAAACATTTTTTCTACTTTATCTATTCACACAAATTGCAATATAATATTTATTTTAAAATATATTTTTATTCAACTTTTTTTTCTCTCATTTTTTAAAATCTAATAAAATATATTTACTCAAGTTATTTAATTACTATTCACAAAATTTTAAACATCCAAACATGCCCAAAATTTCCATAGCAACCTTTTGATTTGCAAAATGGCAATGCATGTTAATTTGACACTAGACTTGCTTTTTCCTGCAAGAACTATGTACAAAAGCTAGCTGTTTGCCTATTACTTGGGATCTGGTATGAAGTATGAACGCAAACAAAAAGAAAGAGATATATACCTTACTTCCTATGCCTTCCAATCTCAATTTCCCTTCTTTAATTACCATCTTTCTCGCCTTTCCACAGATTATGTTCATAGTTTAATTCCTTTTACATTTTTTCTTTTTCACTTTTTGGACGGCTGTCCATCACTTTTTTGCCATCCGACAAGAAGCTTTCCAACTGGATTCCTTCACCATTTCCATCTTCTTCCCTTTATATATCCCAGAATCCCAAGTCAAGTTTACTTATCAAAGTTGTTCTTTCTCCAAGACCAGGAAGAACCAGCTTGTTTTTGTTTTCAGTAATATTGGCTAGCTAGCTAGCTATGGCTACGCATATTTACACAAGCCAATATTACTCATCCCAAAGGTCGGTAGCCATGGCGCTGGCTCTGGTTTCAGCAATAGTGCTATCCCCGCTGTACTTGAGGCCGAAAAACGATACGCGCCATTACGAAACAAAGTGGAGCTCTGGCTTTGTTCTACCAATGGTTCTTGCAGGGCTTATTATTGCAATCAGAACAACTTCATCGGCGTCTGCTCAGGGAGGAGCTAGAGCTTCAATAATTCCTTCTCCGGACCCTTCTTGGGTGCTTAGAATTGGAAGCTCATCTTGGGGCCTTGCCGGGATTTTGGTGATGCTGATGCTTGTGCTTTCATGGCAAGCATCCGTCCAGGAATTTCTCTGGAGATAGAGAAAGATCAATTCCTGCAGCTTCTTTCCCAACTCCAAATTCTACTGCATTTCGTTCTGTTTGTGGTAGTTTTATATGAAATTTGTGTAAGCTTGCTGGTAATTGAATCTCTTTCTTAATCCTTGTATTCTGTGTTGATCAAGCCGTTTCCTAGAGAGAGAACGGCTACCTTCTCTCTAGAATAAATCTATTTCAGTGAGAGCCTTTGCCAGAGAGCTTTCCTTTCCATTTCTACATTGTATCTACATTTTTAAAGTAGTGATTTTTCTCTTCCTCCCTCCACCGGTTTGGTTTTGGTCAGATCCGCTGCTCTCTAGCCATCATCAGCCTACACGAGCCCCACCACCCCATCCTACAACTGCCGATCTACTGAGACAACGCGAAGTTGCGCTAAAAAAGTCGACGCATTGCCCTCACGCGCAGCTTGTTTTTGTGCGTGCTCTCCAAGTGTTGTACCAGCAGTTTAGTCTCGCCGAGATCTTCTAAATCTGGGCCACCCAGTCTCCATCCCACCAGCGCGTGGCTTCCACACGCCATCACAGGAGCGCGAATATGCATATGATCAGCAGATCAATCCACTCGATGCCGGTTTTCTCACTATGTTATCGTTTTTCCTAATTCGTGATCTTGAAGAAGGGTCTGAGGATCTTTCTAAAAATCACCTCAAAACAACAAGCAACAGTGCACCCACCACTCGCACCGCTTTCAGCAGAGGTTCTACCTTTTACAGCAGTAGTTCTATTGTTCGCAATTTATTGCGAACATCTTATTTCCGTCTTTTAAGACGGCGTCCTCTTTGTAGGACTTAGGTGACGACCAATTGGTTGTAAAAATCTAATTTTTTTCTTTTTCTTTTTTCCACCACTTTGTACTGTTGTTATTGTATTGGGGTGTTTGTTGGGGAACCCCACCCGCTCCTATTGTATCATCTTTCTTAATGAAATATATTTGCTTGCTTAGAAAAAAAAAAATTGAATCTCTTTCTTTTTCGGATTAATTACATTTTGTTTCCTCGAACTTTTACTTAATTCACAATGTGCCTCTTAAACTACTAATTGCATCAAAGTGAACCTTCAAACTTTCAAAACTTTTCAATCCTCATTTCCGTCTATTAGCAGCATTAAATCTAATAAAAATTCACTGTAAAAATGTAATTTTTATCTAATTTATTATTATTGACCATATAAAATATAAAATAATATATCATTTCAATTAATAATAAATCATTAATCATTAATCATATATAAAATTAGTTTATACCTAAGTTGCAAGTAAGTATGAATAATATATGTACACAATGAAATTATTTAATATTTATTAACCTTAATGATTTATGATTTACTATTAATTGATAGCATATATTATTTTATATTTTATATGGTCAATGATAATAAATTAGATATAAATTATATCTTTATAGTGAATGTTATACACATGAGCAGTACGCATAGTCAATTTCTGTTAAATTTAACGTTGCTGGTAGACAAAAGGAGGGATTGAAAAATATTGAAAATTTAAGGATCCACTTTAATGTAATTAATAATTTTAAAAGCACATTATAAATTAAATAAAAATTCGAAGGGTTAAAATATAATTAACCCTTTCTTTTTTCTGCTTTTTGAAACAAATTTTCGAAATACAAATGGGAATGCATGCCAGACGAAGCCACAAGGGACGATGATTAGTTCGCAGTAAAACATTTTACGGGAACGATTTTATTAAGAGGAATATTAGATATATGTAGGAAGTACCTTTTATGTTTTGCCAAGCGAGTTGTACACACGCACAGGCTCCCTTATTTAAGCCTTGTTTTATGGCAAGTTTATATAAATATGATATTTGCAGTTATAGAATATGTAATCATTACATATTTTCTTACTTTTGAAAGTAGGTAATAAAATACTTACAAGAAAAGATTAATTTTTTAATAGTTGATACTATTTTTTTTTTAAAAACGTTCATGATATTTATATAATTTATGATTATATTTAACATTACTCAATTAAAAATTTAGAATATACAAAAATGCACTCTTATATATATTTTTTTAAATATTTTATTTTCAAATCCTAAGAGTCCCATAGATTCGTCCTTGGAAATATATGAAATGAGAATGTGTTGAATGATGCCATCGGAGATGAGGTTTGATACGCATCCGCAACTGTAACGCATAAGCCGTTGCACACTTTACGTGGTTTTATTTTATTTTATTTTCAAGCGTTTTGGCAATGTGGGTTTTGCTTTTCCCCATTCAAATTTTGCTTGCATCCCGTGAACGCCGAAACTCACCCTCCTCCCTCGCCAAACACGAATCACCTTCCTCTTCCCAGTGCCACCCTGCAATGGCTTCCCTCTGTTCAGCACCACCTCGCAACACTCCTCTTCTGCCCAACGCCGCTAGTCCCCATGAGCTGATTGAATGGAGCAAGCCTAAGTGAAATCCCGCAAAGACCCCTCGCCAAGCAACCCGCGTCGCCCTCCCTATGCCCAGCTCCACCCCGCGACGCCATCCAATTCCGACCCTTCTCTCTCACCACACGCACGCTCCGTTGCAGTTTAGTTGGGTTTGGCTTTGCTTTGTTTTGCAGGTGAAAATGGAAAAGGAAGAACAAGTTGGCGCTGGAGCGCAAGATGATCTTCTTGCTGTTGAGCTCCCAGCCCCTCCTTCTTGGAAGAAATTGGTCTCTCCTCTCTCTCTCTCTCTCTTACTGGAATAAATTCTTCAACTTTGTTGTTGTAGTTTTCAGCTTTCTTTTCCAGCACTTCCTTGGATGAAATTAGTCTTTTTATCTCCAGAATAAATTATTGTACTTTGCTGTCGTAGATTTCAGCTTTCTCGAAATTTCTGTTCTATTATGCTCGTAGGTAAAATTTGGTATATGGTTTTTGCTTGTTTTGTGTCAGTGTTCTGTATTTTGTGGTGAGATATGCTTGATAATATAGCTTTCTTTTCTTTTTGTCTCCTTCATCTAGCGATTGTGCTTGAATTTTGTGTCGGGGGAGTGATTTTGTGTTTAGGGTTTTCTTCTCCTTTTCTTTTCGTAGCAATGCATAAATGTTTGCTCCTTTTACCAGCTTTCTAATAATTTATTCGGTTACTAATTTTACAATAAACTATTTTGCACCCTAAAAATTTTGTTTGAGATGAGAAAAAGATAGTTGAAAATTCATGCGAAAGTTTTGTTCCCTTGACAAAGAGGTTTCTTGGTTTTTAGAATTTCTGTCTCTGTCCTCTAGAAATTGCATTAGCTATGATGTGCCTGGCTTTGTTTTCCGAGAGTCGCACCCTTTTGGCCGAGTGATGTCTTTCTTAGCCTAATCCTTGTACTTTTTTGGCTTAAAGCCTTTGTGAACTCTACTTCTTTTGTTTTTTTATGACACTTGTGTTTCTATGTAGTAATTAAGCCTTGAGGATTTTTTTTTTTTTTTACCGCCTTTGGGAGGAAAAGTGAAACTTGAATTTGGTTAGTAGTTGTTGTTTCGAACGATTAGCTGTGAGCCTGTGGTATACTTCTTATAATGCAGTAATTGGTGTACAAACATCAAATTTGTTCTCTTTAAATAACTTAAAATATGAAGAACAAGAGTTTCATGCACCCTTCTACCAACGTCACTGTATCGAGTGCCACATGCATATCGATATACATACATCCAACCCTGCTAATTTATCATTGACTAGTCATTCCCTTCAGAAGGTTTGGATTTCTTTTCTTTTCTTTTTTTGTTTGTAATTGCTCTGGTATTTGCTTCATTAACTTTTTACCTTTTTTAGTTAAAATATTTAGTTGAGGTTTGGCAAAATGAGTAGTTGGTTTATAATTCATTTGAATGGAAATTCAAAAGAATTAGCTTTTCCATTTCTTGTACACTGTCACCGATAACTTTGACTTTATCTACATGTATTGTTGTCTGATCCAACCAATTCATGAAGGGACTGATTGGTATGTTAGAACCATTCTGATTTATTTGATTAAAATGTTTCGATTTAAGTAGTTAGTTCTGATGGGCTTTCTTTCAAGATGCTTTTGAATTTAATTATGCTGTATTTATGATGGGGAGCATTGAGGAATGATTTCAATTGATTTGGTGCTTAGTTCAGAATTCTTATTGCGTGGCATTTTGACTTACATCCCTGTTTCATTGTTCCTTTAGTTTTTCCCCAAGAAATGAGGTCCTCCAAGGAAGAATGATGTGTTGCACAATGGAGGAAAAGCTAGATTTGTGCTAAAAGTATGCACACGGGAGGAAACAAGAAAATGAGACTACTTAGATTAGAATCTTGGATTTTGCAATATTGGATTTTGGAATGAATATTATGAGACTACTTAGGTTGTAATAAGCTGCTCTGTAATGTTCTATCCAATTGGAATGAATATTATGACTCAATATTTTATTAGATGACTTAATCCAAGGATGATTATTTGATGGCAGTGTAAAGAGTCTTCCCCAACCCACATACTTCTTGGTTTTTTTAACACCAAATCGCAGTTCTTTTGAAGTTCAAGGCCATGTATATTTTTTCTGTACGATGAGTGCTAATATGACAAGAGTATGTTAAATTTTCTCAGATATAAGCGTGAGGAAATCAAAATCCAGGCATGGGAAAGTCAGCAAAAGGCAAAACTAGAAGCCGAGATGCGGAGAATAGAGCTCGCATGCATGAAATTAAAACTTCATCATGTATTACCCATCTGAGTGATTAATCATAAGCGACAATTTGGCAATCTTGTTTCACTATTGAAAGGGCAATATTTTTCTCATCCTAGATCTATCATCATTCATTGCACTTGTTGCTGTGATACATTTTTAACAACTTTCATGCATTGATGACTTAAAATAAGCCGTAAAACATGCCACATGGCAATTGTGTTTGAGAATGACAAATTTTTTAACATGAACAATATTTCCCATACATGAAATGTATAGATCGGTTGCTTTATTGAAAATAATTAAAATGACTCCACCAGCTTTTCATGATCAATGCATTTCTCATCACAATTAAATTTAACTTGCATCACCAATGGCATCAATATTCATTATAATTGAACACTGAGTTCCACTTGAACAAAGAGCAAGTATACATCACTCTCCCTTTCCCTCTCTCTAACAGACAGTACCACAACATGCATAAAGCAACCACGATGTAAGCACATCACAATAGAAAGATTTACATATGATGATACTCTCAATCCATCTCCACATTCATTCATTTTTTGAGATGAGGGAAGCAAGTAGAAACATCAGATTTGGGGTGCTTTCCTTCCGCATGCTCCCTGCACTTCACCTTCGTAGTGGTGCACATAAATTTCTGCATGCACACTTTACATTGCATTAAATATTCACCAAAAACAAAATTAACTAACCAACAAATTGAAAGGAAGTACAATAGATAGGACAGTTTTTTTTTTAGTAAATACAATTTTATTGATTATAAGAATAGGCAAGAGCCCAATTAATAGGCATGATGATTTTATCTGAGACAAGATATAGATAGTTGCACCAATATTTCATCCTCTTGATCCATGATTTGATTTAGATGCAGAAACACAAATTATACATGATTTGAAACCATGGACCTCGCGAAAGGGATGTAGCTCAAGCCATACCTGCCATTCACAGACCAAGACTGGAAATTAAATCAATAAATCTGCACAAGTGACGGATGGACAGAGAAGTTACAAAATGCTTATTAACTGTTCAAATAGGAACCATAACAGAAAAGGAAAATTAGCTACTTGCCAGTTCACATCCCCAAAAGTTGTTGTCATAGAAACATCTTTACAAACTTAGTGGAAAACATTTGTTGTTCAATTATCCATTTTTGTGCTTGATTTTCTTCTTTCTGTCCTCTTTATTTTCACCATCATATGAAAGCAATTTTGTATTACCTGGTTCTGATTTTTGTAACATGAAGCAGCTTTTTTTTTTCTTTTTTCTTTTTTTTTTAATAAAAACAGAGGAATCACCACTAGAACCCTTATTTCAATACCTTACTATAGCGAAGGAAATCTTTATTACAAAAGGTTATTGAAAAAAAGATCAGATGCCGCCAAGAATAACAAAAAAACTGCTAGAAGTTCCTAACATAAGGGATACCACTCCTATCTGTATGAATAAGTCTTCTCAACATGCTTGGAATTTCCATAGAATCCCATCTACTTGTAATTCCCTGAGATCCCAACCTAGCAAGGAATTCAGAACCAAGTTGCCCTGTCGAAAAGCATGCCTAATGGTGAATGCAAGCTCCTGCAAACTGACTTTTAACTCCTCCCATAAATCTTCCAGATACCACACAACACAAGAGGAAGAAATAATCCAATTCACAACCATCATTTTGAATCCAACCACTAATGGATAAGCATATTCCACAAAAATAGGCAAAAAAACATACACATACTTCCTGTTTAAAGTTGAAAAGCGGTGGCAATGGGCAACCATTTGGTAGGCGAGCATTGGGTTGTTGGAGCTCATCAAAGAAAAGGTTGTGCACATGCCTCTAGCTGTGATAACAAAGAAGCTCCAAGTCAAAAAAGAGATCGATCACACACACCCCTACACAAACACACATCTAAAGCCAAGTCCGTACACTTGAACATAACACACATTTCCATAATACAAGAAAATAACAGAAGTCAGACACCGAATAATCTATTGGAATTTACCACGACTAACTTCTCATCACATTGGCTACAACAAAATTAAATTTAGTCATATCCACATAAAAGTAATGGCAGAAATGAACTCACTGTTGTGCAGTGAAGACTGGGTGAGTATTGTAACAGTCATGAAGCCAGATCAATTGCTTCTGGAGGCATCCTTTTATGGAAACCTAAATCCAGAAGTTTAAAAGTTAGCTATAATTTACTCCAATGTGTCGATGGCAACCAAAGGGGGTGCTGGGCAGAGGGGGTGTGTTTGGGCGAGATCCCCATGGGTGTGGATGATGGGCGACGCGGGGGAAAGAGGGGGTGGGGCGATGCTAGGGATGGGGGGAGAAGAACGAAAGAGACGGGAAGGGAGAAGAGGAAGAAAGAAACGGGGAGGGGAGGGGAGGGGAGAGATTGAAAATTCAAAACGCAGCCTACCGTCTGAGAGAGGGAAACGACACGTAAGGTGTGCAATTCGGATGCAACAAAAAGTGGCTGATCCGAAGAGTTTTCCTTTGAGGAATTATTCTCATTAATTACTATTCATCACCACGCACATTATATTCTGTGAAAAATGCTCTCATATCCTATAAAAAAATATGCTTACACCTTATGAAAAAGTTATAAATGTGGTATTTGAAAGTAAATAGTGACTGACGTATAGTAAATATCTCATTGTCCTAATACAATTCAAGCACTCGGAGTTATTTCAAAATTACCTATAATTATTATATGGAAAATTTTATTCATCATCTCTACACACCACACACATTTTTTTTCTCTTACTAAATATGTGATATATGAATGATGAGTAAACGAAATCAATTAGTTTAAGAAGAATAAAATAAATTAAATTTAATAAAAAATATAGTGTATAGTGTGTGGAGATGATGAATAACAAAACTCTTATTATACTCGTGATTAAAAAAAAAAGAAAATTCTATTCATCATCCTAACTTTCATCATTCTATGATGTAGCATTAAATTATAGGTTCACAAGTGAAATATAATAAATAATCTTTAATCATCTAATAATACATTATAAGATAATGAAAAGATGATAGAAATTGAAATGATGAGTACCATTATTCAAAAAAAATAATTACTTTTTCGTTTTAAAAATAATTTTTTCATTGGGCTTTGGATAGAAACGAGAGGAAGCGAAGCATGGCCCAAGACTCGTCCTTCACGGGTCTCTCCCACCCTCCCTTCATTTTTTCGTTTGTTTTTCCCCTCTCTCTCTCTCTCTCTCTCTCTAACGTTCTTGTCCTTCATCGATCTCTCCCTCCACTCTTTCGACCTAAACCCAACACCACACCTCCACCGCCTCTGACCGACACCGGACCAACCCCCTTCAGCAAAGCATTCCCTTCATACTCGGTGAATTTTGCAAACTCTCTCCATCTCAAGGTTGGATATAGTTGAATCAAAGGTATTCCTCCAATTTTTTTTTTCTTTCTTGTTTAAAGTCTAGTAATTTGTGGAAACCCCATAAGCTCATAAAGTGTGAAATTCCCATTGAAAAGGCTGGAAGGTCCTGATTTATAGGGCAATTTGTTGGGTCCGAAATCCCCAACCCCAATTAGGGGATTGAGGATCTTGGTTCTTTTGAAATTTTATGCCCCCAGATTCACTTTGAAACATCATTTTGAGCATTTCTTTTTATTTACCTCCTTTGCTAGTGTTAGAGAGAGTGCTACTTTTGAAACCAGTAGTCAAAGTTAACAAGTAGAGAAAAAAGGTAAATTTGCATGTTTTCGTAGTTCTGATCGCAATTATTTCAATCCGTGTTGACCTTACTTATTTTGTTACTTTGATCTTTTATCTTCTACGCCCAATAATGAAGCATCTTCACTTAAACCTAAAGGTGCCCGCTCCAGTGACTATGAATTGACATATGGAAGCATGTAAACAGAACAGATTTGGTTATGTTTGCAATAGCCTGCTACATGTGCATAATGTCGCTAGTCTAGCCGGGGGTTTTGGTTCCATGGGTGAGTCCTAAGGGCTATGCCGTGGGTGGTTCCCCATCATAAAAAAAAAAAAAACATGTGCATAATGTCTTAGCTGAAATATGTTCCTGCCTAATAACTCTTGTTCTACTCTGGAAGTTTATTCCCCCCTGTTTCTTAAGTTTTATTATGAGGTCTTTCAATGTCAGTATTACGTACTGTACAATCACAACTCCTGTCTATTTCATAACTTAGATTGAGTTGTAATTAATTATGGATACTTCAAAAGTTGGTTGAAGAATTTGTTTTGCTAGTGAAGTGATATCTATTCTTTAAAGCTTCTTGGAGGACCCTAATCTTTTTCCCGATATAGGTGAAAAAAGTAAAGGAAATGGCTGAGGGAGATGAGGATTTGCCAAGGGATGCAAAGATTGTGAAGTCACTGCTGAAATCAATGGGTGTCGAGGACTATGAACCCCGTGTTATACACCAATTTTTAGAACTGTGGTATCGATATGTTGTCGATGTATTAACTGATGCACAGGTGTACTCAGAGCATGCTGGTAAGGCTGCCATAGACACTGGTGATGTGAAGCTTGCTATCCAGTCAAAAGTCAATTTTAGCTTCTCTCAACCACCACCAAGAGAGGTAACTTTGGCTTACAATCTGCCATTGGCCCATTGTGTTCTAAACCATTTATGTTGTTGGTCTTAAACTAAGTTTTGGACTCCATTTGATTTGCAATTCACTTTGCTTTAAGGTATTAAGATTATTCTCCGATGGTGCACTGTGGAATGGTGCTGTGAGGGTTCTCGAGGTCAAATGCCGACAGTATCTTATGATTAAGTTGTCAATAACTTTAGCTCTTGGGGGCACAATTTTTTTGTTTTGTTTGATAAGTTGCAAGTCAAGAGTTGTTAGCTGTACGTAAGCACAATTTCGAAACAGATAACAGATTAGTGAAGACTAAGGTTAGAAGTCCTTAAGCATACATGGTCAGTTAGGTCAATTGCTTCTGCCCACAATTGATGTGTTTTGCTTAAAAATGTTATAACAATCAGATGTAATTGAGCACCCCCACTTCAAAAAAAGAAAGAAAAAAAAACAAATGATCATTTTTACTTTATGCTGAAAGATACCTGATATTTATATTCAATTAATAATCCATCAGGTCTTACTAGAGCTGGCTCGAAACCGGAACAAAATACCATTGCCAGGGACAATAGCTGGGGCTGGTATTCCTCTCCCACCTGAGCAGGATACGCTAATCAGCCCCAACTACCAACTTGCAATCCCTAAGAAGCAACCTTCCCCAACAGTTGAAGAAACCGAGGAGGATGAAGAGCTTGTTGATCCCAATCCCTCGCAAGAACAGAGGACTGATATGCCACAGCATACTCAAAGGGTCTCTTTTCCCCTCATGAACCGTCCAAAATGAAAACTTTATGAACTATGTAGGAGCAATTAGATCCATTGTCTGAAGATATTGGAACCAAAAAAAAAAACTATGCATCTTCTTTAATGCTGATCTGTTCGGGAGTGACTTCTCGATAGTGAAAGAGGCTGGTAAAGTGCAATGTTACAAAAGGTGGGAAACATTCAAATTGAGCATACTGATAACTGTATTCAAGCGCTGCGGAAAGAACCCATTTGTAAATGGATGCCTAAGACTTGTTTGCCAAGGGGCTCTGAATGAAATTACTTGCTTCCTTGTATAAATTATGTCAAGAGTTATATAAAAATGCGTATCCATGAATCGGAGGTAGTGAGTATGGAAAAGAAGAACGTGAGTTTTATTGAGTTTACTCTATTTTGTGAGGACTTAATAAAGCTGATGACTTCCCTCATGGCAGATGATCCTTTATCGAAAATAATGAGGGTAAAATGAAATTGCAACAAGTTTCAAGTAGATGGTGGCCGACTCCAACAATGCTATGGGGCAGGTGTAGTGAGCTTGGAATTGTTGAAATAAGGAGTCATTTTCATACGACCATTCTAATTATTCATATTCATATTCATATGAGATGATCACACTCCAATAATAAAGTAATTACGAAAGTCTTTTAATTCCATGTTCCCGACGTGTCCAGAGTTCAGACTACGTAACGTTTGGCATGTAGAAGGTTCAATTTCTCGGTGCTTGTCCGTACTTGGATCCGGGATAGCAAATCCTTAACTTTTAGCAGATTTGGATTAAGAGATGTGTTGAGATCATTTATTTACAAATTTCAACTCGCGTGCGTGACATCCTATTTCAGTCTATTCCCCTCTGTTCAAGACAACTAATTCTAATAATCAACCACCACAAAAAAGAAGATTTTTCTTGGATCTTTCTTCCTTTTTCCCAACAACAAACAGAAGTAGAATGGGCTAGACTCTCTCTCATTTTTTATGGCCTTGGGTGTATAATATATGCGTGAGCTACATTCCAACACATGCCTCTAGCTGGCTTGCACATTTTGGGATCTGTCCTACACGCGAAACCAACTCGTTATACTCACTCACGGTCGAGCGAGCGCGAGCATAACATTCGTGCATGTTGGTATGTTGCCTCTACTGCCTATCTGCACTCTCGGCCAAACAGAAGATTCCCCCCTCTCCACAATTTCATGCATGTTGGACGTTTCAATGATTCTTTACGATCGGTGACGTCTCTTTCGGCTTGAGCCCGGCTTATTGATTCTTCAACCCTCCGATTTGGAAAAAGTGGTGTAGAATGAATCTATGGATTCAGTGAATTGTCTACCAAAAACATAGTATCTTTGACTCGATTATTGACTTTTTGTGCCTTTTTTACCTTCGATAGGCCCATGCCCACCGTCCGATTCATAGAAAAAAGGCCCCGACATTCAGGAGCTAATTGGGCGGAGCTATGACCAAGTTGGCACCAAGACAACACGTGCGAAGAGGGGGACATCCCGAATGTGCCGGTGTCCAAACCGACGCCCACCTAACAGCCGCCAACGCCGACCACGTGTCTGCCGCTGTTTCTGACCACGTGGCTGAGGTAGCTGCTGGTGACTCGCCACGCTAGAACCAGAAGCAAAGAATCTAACAGAAAAATTCGTCACTCTTTTGTTTTTTTCCTTTTTTCTGGAGGAACTAAGGTGGTCCTTATCATGGACTTCCCATGTCTAATGTCTTGTTCCAGAGCTTCTCGGGGGGAAGCTGTGGAATTACCACTCACTCCGCAATCGAATTGTCCACTATGCCCTTTCATCACTCCCAACTTTTTTATGGTACCATTTTGAAGTTTAAACAATTCTCATCTTCTAATCATTCTCTCTCTCTCTCTCTCTCTATCTTTTCCTCCTCGACTTTCCAGAGAAACAAACAATAATTTTCTGTCTCTGTCTTACCCAATTACATGTCCACTGTTGGGTAGATTATTTCAGATAAAAAAGAAGGGATTTTGTAAGATTCAATGGATTAATGATCCCCACATGGAATCTTGTAATGGGGCAATATACGTAGAGGCAAGTGGGGACAGATGTTTCTTAATAGAGTTTTGCTACGGATCAACCACTGTTCATGGTTGATCCTTAACACATATTATGTGTCTTCTTCTTCTTCTTTTTAAAAAAAAAAAAATCCCGTTTTCCCCTCCCCCACCAGATTCCCTCTCCCCCCCACTCAATTTCCTCTCTCAACCACTATTTTAAATACCATACAGTACAGGCCGGTATTTACTGTATCAACCACTGGTCCGATACAAATATTGTATATATTTTGTACTGGCCCAAATACCAGTTGTACCGGTTGATATTTCGACATTAAATTTTTTTTTTCAAACTACATGCTCATTTTTTGACCTCCAATTCAGACTAGACTATTTATAATTTATATATATTTATATATAATTTATTCATATATAGACTATTATTTTAAAATATAATTTATATATAGTTATATATATAATTTATTCATATATCAACTATCTCGAAATGGTACTAGTATTGAAATATTTCGTTCTAATGCCTTGACTGGTACGATATTCAAAATATTGCTCTCAGCTCACTGCCTCACTCAGCCCCGCCGTGCGCCACCTACAGTGCCACCAGCCACCACCATCGGCTCCCCCTCACGCCGGCCACCTCCAGCCACCTTCAAACCTCCACGAAAGCCCCCAGGCGTAGCACCCTCTCTCAACCCAAAATGGGTTCTCCTATATGGTTTGCCACTGCTACCGTCGCTGTCGTTAGCCTCCAACCCCACTGTCGAGCACCACCAAGCCCTTAACCTCCCTCCTAGTCACCATTGAGCTTCTATAGCACGACAGCTCTCTCATTCTCTTTTCCGAAATGGGTTTCATCCATACACGAGTTCTGTCCCTTACCGAGTCGTACACTGCCACCCACGACTTCCAACAGCCACCTCGAGCCTCCCTCAACCACCACCAGCTCCACTACACCTCCCTCAGCCCTCCATGTTCAGCCATGCCTCTCATTTGCCCTAGATGGGTGATGGGGGGTACGGGTGGAGAAGAGGATGGTGATGAGGGTTGTGGGTGGGGGAAAGGATTTTGACGCTGGTGGTGGGGGTGGGGGGAGAGGATGGGTGAGGGGCAGAGGCAGGGGGCTTGGGCGACATAGGGGATAGAGAGAGGAAGAAAAAAGAATATAAAATGTGTGAAATGAGAGGGAATAGTGCGGAACGTGAATTTTGTTGTGGGGTGTGGTCATTTTACTAGGGTGTGATCCAAATGATCTTAAATAGTGATTGCTCTCAATATTTTTTCTTCTTAATAATAGGCAAGTGAGTTCCAACGTTATTATGATCAGTCCAATAAAATGGATTAAATGATATAAAGTTTCAAGGCGATAAGTACAAAGTAAAGTAAGACAGAAGCTTTATCTTTATCATTCACAGCTGACAATGAAATAAAAATAATAATTAATGTAAAATACAGCTTATACTGGCCAAAAGGTGAATCTTACTTAGATTTTTAAATTGGATATTTCATTAAAATTGATTTTTTTTTTTGTTACCTTGACATGGATAACTTAAATATAGAGATGTCAACACATTCATTCAAATCCACACATGACATCATCGTATTGACAAACCTATTAAATCGTTTAAGGTAAAGATACCAAATTATTGAAAGTTTTCGTACCAATTTTTTATTGTTAACAGTTTTGTATAATGTAAATGAATCACCTCCAACTCTCTTTGTGGAATTACTCCTATAATTTTTATTTTGCTTATTTTCTTTAATAATAAAGAAATACTTTAATCACAAAATAATTATATAAAAATAAATTTACAAACTAACATCACTTGATTTTGTGCATTAAATTGTAAATTTATTTTTATTATAAAATAAATCTAAAAAATGTAATAAAACTATACTAGTTTATAAGTTTATTTTTATATAATTTATTTTTATCTGTAGTAGTCTCTTTCTAATTTTTTTTTACAACTCTTGAAGATGGACATATTACGTAAATCACAATGCATTAATATTGTTTAAAATATTTACATATAATATTTTATATTATAAGATCTATATATTACATGTCTAAATTATAAATATATATAGGAAAATGAAGAGAGAGAGAGAGAATTACAAGACTTCCTCGTCCTTCCTTTATTAGACAAACCCACCTTTATTAGGTTGAAAAGATCTAAATTTAGATTATTTTTATTCACGAGAAAAAGTCCTTTATAAGTTTATCCATCCCAAGGCCAATTGCGTAATTTCATAATTCGTTTCCATGGCTTGCTACAAATTAAAAGAACAGAAAAAAGGAATGAAATTGAAAAGCTTGGATTCTCGCGAAAGAACGTGAATCTTCCTCTGCCCTCGATCTCTTTCTGTCTCTTTCTGTTTGACTCTTTTTCCTTGAAAATCATAGGGTTAGCTTTTTTGTAAATAGNGTCTCTTTCTGTTCGACTTTTTTTCCTTGAAAATCATAGGGTTAGGTTTTTTGTAAATAGCTCCTCAATTTCATGGCTTTTCTATTTAATTCAACTCCGATTGTCGTTCGATTTCTGTAAAATTTACATACTGTAGCTTAACTTACTTTCCTCTTAACAACTCCAAAACCGCTCATTTCTTACATAATTTTAATTAATTGAATCTTAAAAAAACTACTCTTTGATTCCAGAACATTTGTGGGCTACTCAGAGAATTATCGGGTGGCAAACTATTGGGTTCTTGTGAGAAAAAACAACACTGATTTTCTATTGGGGAAATATCGATTTGCATTTTTCTTGGGTTTGAATGTAAATCAATTGGGTTTCTCGAGAAAATTTACTGGGTCTTTGAGAAAATCCAATTTGTATAAGTACTGTTTCTTGATCTGAGCCCCTGCTGAGGCTGTTGTGATCCGAGACCAGTTTTACGGAAGCCAAAGCGAAAGAAAAAGGCCATGGCGGTACCAACCATAGCTCTATACGCGAGCCCACCGAGCACCGTGTGCTCAGCACCGCACCCATGCCAGATCAACGCCCACGCGTCGTACGATTTCGAATTGAGCTCCCGGCCTTCCTCTTCGGCATCATCTTCACCGTCCACTCCGCCAAAGCCCGGAATCGGCGGCCTCTCGTGCCTCTTCTCCTCGCCCTCGGTGCGACCTTCGTCGAGTTTTTCGGTTGGTGGCTGTGGTGAAGAATTTAGCTCTTTGTGGCACGACAGAGGCGAAGAATTGAAGGAACTGAGCAGCTCTTATTACCATTTGCCGAGTAAGTTCGCTGGGTCTTGTCTAAAGAAGGATTTGAGCCCAGTTTCGGTGTTTCAGGGCCCGGTTTCGTGTAGTAGTAGCGTCGCTGGATCCGTTAGAAGCCCCACGATGAGTTTCCAAACTGGGTTTTTCAATGGCTTCGCGAGGAATGCTTTGGGTTCGTGCGTAGATTACGATTCACCCAGTCTCGAGCTCTGTAGCGATGAATATAACGTGGGTCTTGCGGAAGAATTGACTTTCAATATAGAGGTGGAGGGGAATTCTGAGCCGTATGTAAAGGAATTGTTATTGGGTGCCCAATCAAGGCACAAGATCTTTTATGAGAATTTTGTGATCAAGGCTTTCTACGAAGCTGAGAAAGCACACAGGGGTCAGGTGAAAAAATATTGCTTTTTTTTTTTTTTTCCTTTTTCGTTCACATTAGAATTCTGATTGTAAACTTACGTTGTTTTTATGGGGAATACGTTTGGTGGTTTGGGTTGAGACTTACGTGTTGATTTGTTGTAGATGCGTGCCAGCGGTGATCCGTACTTGCAGCATTGCGTAGAGACGGCGGTGCTGCTCGCGCTGATTGGCGCTAATTCAACGGTGGTTGCTGCAGGGCTTTTGCATGACACAGTTGATGACTCTTTTATGAGCTATGACTATATTTTTGGGATGTTTGGAGCTAGGGTCGCAGATTTGGTCCGAGGGGTAAGAGACTGAATTTTCGTAACTTCCATCTGGCATTAAATTGAGTAGCAAAACAGAAACGGGCTGTTCAATGCTTGAGAAAGACTTATCTTCGCATGTGCAATAGCAGTTGTGGTTTCTTTCTTTAATAGTTCAAAATTGGCATGTAGGGTGAATTCTTTTATGTATTTTTCATATAATACAAATTTAAGAGGCTAACTTGGAAATCTGCAAGCCATGGTTTTGTAGATTGCTTATAGTTTTTCAAAATCTACCTCAGACCATGCGCTGGATGTGGCATGGTTGCCGTATTCAGTAGCAGATCTAATTTGAATTAGTTCAAGAAGAAATCATTGACGTGACGGTTTGGCTTAGTTTCTCTTGCAAGAGAACATGCATGTGCATAAATGGTATGATATGGTTTTTTATTGTTTGTTATTGAATTGTATGTAAGTGAAACATAATTGTTGCAGTCGGCTGATCAGTTTTATGGATGATGAATATCAGAGATTCCATAATCTGTGATAGCAGCAAGTAAAAGACAGGCTTTTAGCATTGATAATCTCAAACTTTGTTGGTTTGAAGAAGAGTGATGGAACTGTGACACTGAACTGAAGCCTGCAGGAATAGTTTTTAATGGGGTTTTGATGTATTGAGTATATCTGTCCTTTTCTTTGGGTTATCACAAATGTTGGAGATCTAGTATATATTTTCCCTCATAATTCCTTTTTATTTTTTGAAAATGCAGTGCATTTCATATTGGTTCGGTTGTGATTCCTATCTTATTTTTTCTTCAAAATATAGAGGTGCCTTGGCATGTAGTTGGAACTGAGTGACTAAGATTTCTTTATATAAATTATGAGGAGCTTAATTTTTCCCACAGCATCTGTATGGTTGGTTAAATTTGAAATTTGAATTTCATTCAATTTTTTTAAACTAAACTTTATGTGGTAAGAATTCTTGTTTTTAGTTGACTTAGATGCAGTCTATTGGGATTTTGATCTTACCCCCCCCCCCTCTCTCTCTCTCTCTCTCTTAATCTAACACACTTGTAATATACTTCTTGATGAAATATGTTCAGGTCTCCAAGCTAAGTCACTTGAGTAAGCTTGCGCGTGACAACAATACAGCAAGTAAAACAGTTGAGGCTGATCGCTTGCATACCATGTTCCTTGCCATGGCTGATGCCAGGGCTGTCCTCATTAAATTAGCAGATCGATTGCATAATATGATGACACTAGATGCATTGCCTCTAGCCAAGCAACAGAGATTCGCAAAGGAGACATTGGAGATTTTTACACCCTTGGCAAACCGTTTAGGAATCTCTACATGGAAGGAGCGTTTAGAAAACCTATGTTTTAAACATCTTAACCCAGACCAACATCAAGAACTGTCTTCTAAGTTTGTCGACACGTTTGATGAGGCCATGGTCACTTCTGCTATAAAGAAATTAAAACGAGCTCTTAGGGGTAAAGCTATTTCTTACCATGATGTATCTGGACGGCATAAGAGCTTGTATAGCATTTACCGCAAAATGTTGAAGTATGATCTCTCTCTCTCTCTCTCTCTCTCTCTCTCTCTAATACAAACACCTGCAGATAGAGATATACCCAGATAATCTTCTTTTAATTCTGTACAAGGCTTTTCTAGCATTGCAGGACATCTTTGATCGAGCGAGGATAATTAATAGAATAGGGCATCATGAGTGTAGCATTATTTATTCCAATACCTAACTAAAACTTCATCAGTCGTTTATAGATCAGCATGCAAACAGACCGGCATGGACTCATATTCAATTGCTTCTGCTGCAATGATCCCTATAAATGTCAAATTTTCATGAGATAAGAACTTCTAAAGCAGTTTCAATTACAGCAATTTGTGGTTGTGTTCATGGTGGGTGAAGCTGGGGCTTCATATCTTTTAGAATTTTTCATGATAACTGAAGGGAATCACAGGCTTTGTATTACTTAAAATATTACCTAGTCTAACTGTGTTGCGGAATGTGCTTGAGAAAATTATTAGTCATATGGTCATTCCACTAGTTATACATTTTTTTAATTATTTAAAAGTCAGTTTCACATTACTTATATTAGGCTCTTTCCTTTGCAGAAAGAAGCTAGTCATGGATGAGATTCATGACATTCATGGGTTACGGTTGATTGTTGACAATGAGGAAGACTGCTATAAAGCCTTGAGAGTTATTCACCAGTTATGGACTGAAGTACCTGGAAAACTTAAGGACTACATAAATCATCCCAAGATTAATGGGTATGTAATAGGTTAGCGCGTTTGAGTGCTCTAGAGGCGGTTTTGTGCTCTAGTTTACCTTAATTGTTTCTTAAGTTTGATTTCATAACTTATAGGTATCAGTCTCTGCACACGGTGGTGATGGGTGAAGGCCTGGTTCCACTTGAAGTTCAGATTCGGACGATGGAGATGCATTTGCAGGCTGAATTCGGCTTTGCGGCTCATTGGAGATACAAGGAAGGTGACTGCAAATATTCTTCATTTGTGCTTCAGATGGTTGAGTGGGCTCGATGGGTTGTCACCTGGCAGTGTGAGACAATGAGTAAAGACCGGTCATCCATTGCCTATGCTGAATCGATAAGGCTGCCCTGCACATTCCCTTCCCATTCTGATGATTGCCCATATTCATACAAGTCGCACTGTGGCCAGAATGGGCCTGTGTTTGTGATCATGATTGAGAATGATAAGGTGTGTGTGTGTCTGAATTTTCACTTCTCAGCACCCGCATGCTTGTTTTCCTTTTCTGCTTTTATACATGGTATGAACCTAGAATAAACAAAAAAATAATAATAATTAATAACAATAGTATGATTAGTTAGGTCTTTTATATGAACGGGCAAATGTTGATTAGATGTGGTTTTGGCGCTATTCATAGTCTTATCCAACTTGGCCCAAATTGGATCTAGTGGCTTGTTTTATTTCAGGTCTCTGTATACATATTGATCCTTCTGCTATTGGTGCTTATTAACTGCTTTATCCGACCTTTGTAATGTTTATCTTGTAAACAAAGAAACAACTAGAAGAACATCATGCGTGAGTTGATGTCACCATGACATGCTTTTGTTTGAATATTGCAGATGTCCGTACATGAGTTTCCTGCAAACTCGACGATAATGGATTTGTTGGAAAGAGCTGGACGAGGAGGCTCGAGATGGACACCGTATGGTTTCGCCTGGAAGGAAGAATTGAGGCCAAGGCTGAACAATGAGCCAGTGAGTGATCCGACGTGCAAGTTGGAGATGGGGGATATGGTGGAGTTAACGCCTGCCATCCCCAACAAGTCTTTGACAGAGTACAGGGAAGAGATTCAGCGAATGTATGATGGTGGGCTGAATGTGTCCAGCACTGGGCTTGCTGCTAGCAGCAGTAGGGTTGGATGGAGAAGTTGACCCCCATTTTGTTCTCCCTTTTTATATTTATATTATATACGATTCTAGTGACAATAGATTATTCTTGTATATCTATGTGTATCTAAATATATATATATATATACACACACACACTAGGGAATAGTCCCGGGTGTGTTAATCCTGGGATGCACCTGACATAATGATTTAAATAAAAATTAAAAGTGAAAAAGTCAGTAGTTTAGTTGTCTGAGAAAAGAAAATACAAGGTTAAAAAAAAGATTAAAAAAAAAAGTAAGCTTCAGCAAAATATGAGCATTAGTCTGTATCTATATTGGATTATCTATTTACTCTTTATATAATAATAAAATATTATTAATTTAATAATTTTTTTAATTTTTATTTTTATAACATTTTATAGTTCCACTAATTAAAATAATAATAATAATTATATTCTAAACGTATTAATAATATTCAATATTAATATTAATGATAATTCTATTCTAATTAAATTAATAATTAATATTGTATATTGAGTGTTTTAAGTATTTTATTATTTAAATATACTTAAAAGTTGAATTTTATAATAAGAATGCTTTAAAGTGTTTCTGTTCTAAAGAGTAAAGTCATTTTAATTTTTTTATTTTAAAAAAATTGAAACAAAAAGAAAGCAAAATGAGTATACTGTCAGAACAAAAAGTACATGAAAAAGAGACGTCGATTCATGTGCGCCGCAGGGTTATTACGGGTCTTTTTGGTAAAACATAATCTTTCATTAAATTCTACAAGGGAGCTACACGTCAAATGATCAAAGATCTTAAGAACTTTTTGGTAAAACAAGACTTAACGAAAAAATAGTAAAAGTTACTATTCATAGTTAGATAGCCACTTATTATAAAAGAGTAGATATATAGGATATGGGCCTGTAGAGAAAAGCTGAATCGATTTATTACTATGTTCATCAAAGTGCCGAATGATCCATCTTATTAACATTCACTTATTGACAACAAGCTTGAAAGTTATAGGGGCATAAATCTCCAAAGTGATGCATGTAAAGAAATAAGAATTCTGTAACAGGTTGGGAGTAGTGTTGACACCTTGACTACAAATCTAAATAATATGGAGAGAGTTTTGGATCTACATAACATGGAAAGGGTTTTGAATTCTTTGTGTGTGAATGGGGTTCACTGATTTGATGGAAGAAACAGCACTTTTTATGAAATCCTGCCAAATCAGCACAGCTAAAAGAATAGCTTTTGCCTCTAAACAGTACAGAAGCTTTATAGTTTCCAGCTAAAGACCTTATTCCCAGCAGAACTGCATGGAGTTGAACAACAAGAAAACCGTGTTACTAAGGTTATGTTTGGAAAAGATATCTCACTCAAAATTTTCATCTTCATCTCATCTCATCTTTACACTTTTTCAAATCCCCATACAAAATATAATAAATAATTCAACTTTTTCAAATCCCAATATAACTTTTTCAAATTCTAATTCAATTTTTTCAAATCTCAAAATTAAAAAATAATATTTTAAACTTTAAAACAAAACACAAAATTCTCATCTCACCTTCCAAACATAATCTAAATGGAGCCAGACTATGATTTCATTTTCAGCTGAAGAGCTGCCAAGCAAATCATGCAGGTTGCAAGAACAAAAGACTCCCTTTTCAGCCTCCACGTAGCTTATTATTCTTACGTTTTACATGGAATATAGGAAAGCGAATAACTAACTGTTTTAACTGTCCTCAGTTTTCTTATCCAACTTCCACAAAGAACAAAAAGAAACAGGATGTTTTTTCCACCATAATCCCACACAGCCATCTTTCTCTTCCGCTCTCATCTCCCAATTACTATCATACTTTCTCAACAGAGCTCGAGCCCCATCAATTGCATCCTCTCCAAACGGCATTCCTACGAACCCCACTCCTCTCATTCTCTCACACCACTTTTCTTTCCCTTCGTTCATCTCTCGCCTGTTAGTCAAAGCTTTCGCTGCCTCTCCTTCCATCAGTCTCCTCTCTTCACTCTCCTGCCCCTTGAAAGCCGAGCTTGTTGAGTCCAAAAACTTCCACAGGTAATCCACTCGCCGAGAGAACCCAGTTGCGAAATTCCCACAATTTTTACAGCTACAATCCGTGCTGTTTTCGCTTAAAATCACTCCCTTTGGTTCTATGCCTCTCAGTACTCTCAAGAACTCAGTTCTTTCGTCCGGGGAGTTGTGATTCAGATGGTGAAGCCGGAATTGCGCGCAAACTATTAAGGTTTCGTCAGGAGATGTGTTAATGGCCTGTGCACTCAGACTTTGCAAGGGATGATTATTGAGCCGGTTGATCTGCAAATTAACGTTCATGGACTTGGCGAAACAGAGAAGCCGAGAGGAAAGGTTGTCTCCGGGAGGTCCAACGGAAAATGGGGTCTCTTTGTTTTGATCGTTTTCAACGGTATCGGCGATGACGGTGATGCGGACCAGTGAAGGCGGCCCTCCCGGTCTGCGAGTCAAGGCCTCAATCAGGGTTGGCCATTGCACACCATGAGAGACCCCAATATCAAGAATATGTAGATTCCGCGAGCTGCCAGGCTCTTCGGCAAGAATTTGAAGAATCGAAGCGTTTGCTATGTTATTGGGGAAGGAAAACCAGGGACTAACCTTGTAGAATTTGAGCAGTGATCTTTGGAAGAATCGTGAATCGGTGGAAGCAAAGGTATACCCTGCTGAGGAGGAGGAGCAGATCGAGTTGGGGGATATGTGTTGTGCCAGTGCTCGGAGGCCGTGAAAGGCAAGACGGCGGTTGGAATCGCCCGAGTGGGAGGCGAGCTCTTGGAGGACGTAGAGAAGGTGTTGTAAGCGTGACATATTGCCCTCAGTGATGGCGGCCGCGCAAGGGTTGAGCAGCTGCTCGGCCCATCTTCCCTCCTTGTCTTTACCGTTATTACAGTTATTTCCTGTGGCTTTGCTGGTACTTTTCTTGTTTCCAACGGACGACTTAACTGCCAAAACTTCCTCAACCTCTGCAAACCCAACGTCGGCTTTCGTGATCCGCTGACTCTGTTTCTTCTGGGGACTGAGGTAGTTCAGGGATTGTTCGGAAAGGATGTTGTCTGAAGCTTTTCTTTTCTTGGATGAATTGGCCGGTGATGGGTGATTAAAAACGGTGGGGTTTGTAGGTACTGTGCAGCTGGCAGCCGCAATGGCACTATAGTCAAACAGATCTTGGCCAACATCTGGACTTTCATCCCACCATTGATAGCCGTTGATATCACCGGAGTTATATGGATCATCCAGGAAAGAAGGAAAGAACGAAGCTGAATCTTCGGTCCAGTCCAGTATGTGATCTGAGGTGGGATTCGGTTCTGGTTCTTCCATGGTCATTTTAATCGACAGAGAGGGTGTTCAAGAGGATGAGACTAGGAGATGGTTCTATTTTTTCTCCCGGGGTTGGGGAAGAAGGGATACGGCTTGATCATTGACCAAACAAGAGGGTAGACTTGAGGTTTCAGACTTCCTTAGAAGTATATAGAGTAATGCAGGTTTTTTCCTTTTGAGCATTAGAATAATGCAGTTGGCAGTGACGCTTTTAGAAGGGGACAATAAAGGGCATTTCTTGAATTGTTGGCGTGCTGTTTGCTTGGAAGATATGGTGGCTTTTTCGTGTTTATTTTAAGCTGCTATGAGAGCAGAAAATAGTACCTCCTCTGTCCATTGGGTGGTATGATTATTCTCCTGTATTTCATGGGGTGTTTTAAATCCATTTGAAAAACTGAGCTTTCATGGGTTTGAATTCAAGTTGCCAAGAGACAACAAACTCTGCTTCACTAATATAA
Source organism: Pterocarya stenoptera (assembly GCA_003123785.1). Taxonomy (NCBI): domain Eukaryota; kingdom Viridiplantae; phylum Streptophyta; class Magnoliopsida; order Fagales; family Juglandaceae; genus Pterocarya; species Pterocarya stenoptera. The sequence continues at coordinate 139,416 of QEOT01124136.1, read as the reverse complement.
TATTACACGCCTTTGTCTGGTGCAGCTTTGTGGCGTTGGAGAGTCTCCAAATATGTTAAGATTCTCCCAGGAACCAATGTGTTTTGGTCATTGGAGGTTTATTGGGGGATTATGGGCAGTTTTTGATATCGGAGTCTGGTTTCTCTGTGTTCTCCAATTTGTTTATTCACTGCATTTTCATTATTTTTCATGTGAATATCATGCGTTTTGAATTACTATTCTCTTTCTTTTTTCTGTTTATTTAGACATATAATTCTTGCATTTGTGCACGATTCGATCCGTGACCAGACTGCATTGCTTTATTCTCTGTTTCTAACGTTTTAAAACCATTAGCACATGCTTGATCCGCCTCCCCAAATTCATAACTTAGTCCATGTAAACTCACCCTCTTGCTGCCTATTTCATTGGAAAACACCCTCACTACCACTACCACTACTTTTTCTCTTCTTTTTCTTTTAAGACCAATACGAATCCGATTGACAGAAACCTCCCCTGCTTTTCTAGTGAACAAGTAAACTCTCAAAGTGCTTTATGTCATCGTGAAGATTCCGATTCTTCTTCTTCTTTCTTAGAAATTTTCTTGTTCTCATCTCAATCTTTTTATTAAATTGCCACTGTAACTCATCAAGCGAAAATATGTTGGAATTAATAATAATTCTTGTCCTTCAAATGGCAGCCATGGAATTTATTTTGGGATTGCAGAAATTATCCTAGTACTAAGATTTCTTGCACAGTAGCATGATAGGGGTGATACCTGCATGGTGTGGGGCGGGGTGGACTCTTCCTTGCACCCTGCCCCAAGCCACACGACCCATTGGGTCTAATAAAAACTATTTTTGGTCTAAAAATTTTTTTAGATCCAAATTATAATATAATTTAAATTTATAAATACAAAAAGAATTTAAACTCATTAGAGTTGTATTTTATATTGTCTTGATCTCCTAGACTAGCACTGTTCATCCGGGTCAGGTTTTTTCCCGGCCAAGTCCGGAACCCAGAAAACCGGATTTCGGTTTCGGGTTCCAGTCCAGATCAAAACGAATCTGGAACTCGGATTGCCAAACCCAAACCCTGTGGGTCCTGGTACGGGTTAGGAACCCAGGTATCGGATTTAAACCCGGTACCTAGGTCTTTTTAAAATGAATTCTGTTGGTAACCCCCCCGACAGTCTTACTCACTTATCTCTCTTTCTCTCTCTGCCCTGTGGGCCTACTGCAGAAGTAGAAACCCTAGGTCCCTAGCCGCAGCCATCGTGACCCCGTTTCCGTCGCTGTTGCAGTCGCCACATCTCCTTCGCCGATACTCGGGTCTTTTTAAAAAGAACCCTATTGGTAAACCCCCTCGACTCACTTCTCTCTCTCTCTCTCTAGTCTATCGCTCCTTCTCTCGTTGCACTGCGGCAGAAGCAGAAACCCTAGGTCCCTAGCCGCTGCCATCGTGACCCCGTCTTCGTCGCCGTCGTTGCATCTCTTTCGCTGTCGCTGCATCTCTTTCGCCGTCGCCGTCGCCGCATCTCTGTCGTCATCGACCTTTACGTCTAGGTCGATGTTCCGGTACTCTCTCTCTCTCTCTCTCTCTCTTTCTCTCTCCTTGTAACTATGTTTCTGTGCTTGAGCACAAGGTCATTGGGTATGTGAACTATTTATTGTTGAGATGGGTCATGCGGTGGTAGATGGATGCTTTGACCATCTGTTTGCTGGTGGCCGTGTGGTTTTTGGAATATTTGGAAACTTGTTTTTTTTTTTTTTTTTTGTATTGGGTATCGACTTGTTTATGGATTCGTTTATTCTTTGTTTTAATGAATCTGTTTGGTTGTTGGGAAAGTTGAAGGAAAAAAAAATCAAATTTGTTTAGTTTACTTTGTCCTTTTCACTCTCTGTACTCATCCATGCCTTGTTTGAGGCCAAGAGAAATTTCCATAAACACCACAGTTTGAGTCCAATCTATCTAAAATTCTTGATGGTCAAGTCGATGGCTTTTTCATTTTTGCTTTTTGAGCTTAAAAAGCTTCTTTCAATAAAATTTAAAAAAAAAATTTAGATCCAAATTATAATGTAATTTAAATTATAAATTTAAATTTATAAATACAAAAAGAATTTAAACTCATTAGAGTTGTATTTTGTATTGTCTTGGTCTCCTAGAACCTAGACCGATCTTTATATAGAAGACAAAAGCGATACAATAATCATATTTAAGCAATATCAAAATAATGTCTTGTTAATTTTTCTTAGTGTATCTAAACTTACCAAAACTTGGAAGTTTTCCGGTTCCTTTGCACCAAGAGAAATGTTTGATTTACAAAAAACTTTTATAAAAATAAAGAGTTCACAAACTAGATACATTATATTATAAAATTATTTTTACCGATCTTGCATATTATATTTCACCAAAACAACTTGTAAGCTTTACTTCTCATCTTCTGTGTACACCAATGCGAATGTAGGTAAAAGGGATCCAAACCTGCCAAAGGCCGAAATATAAAGCCCAAAAAAAAAAAAAAAAACTCAGCAACCAGCCCATTAGAATGACTATCTGATCCGTAGCCAATGCTGTAATCAGTGTCGCGTCCAGCAGTATGGGTGTTTCTTGGATTTGCCCACAGTTCAAAGCGGTGCAGAGTAAAAGGTCTCAAATTTCCGATGGAATGTACAGGGACTGCATCATTAGCCATTGTTAAAAGCATTTGTCCGCTTATGTCTTCTGGGTCAAGGCAAGACTCGAAATGGACAAATCTCAGACCGATCACCAGAGCCGTAGGCAACACAGCTAGTACACAAAAGTTTTCTTTTAAGCAATCCACGTTTATTAATGTGATAATTTTAGTGATATACAGAAGTACAAATAGGTGAAACGTTTTGTGTTGCAGTAGTTTTGCTGCAGAACTCCTTTTAAAAGACCGGCGATTAGATTGTTAACAGATTTTTAGAGAAATTATAATCTCTCTTTGGTACCTTTTTTGTAATATCCGTGGGGGTTCGGGTTAGCTTATGCGCACATCGACCAATTTTATAGAATTTTGAAATTAACGATCGAGTAAACCTCCAGTAGTTTTAAGAGAACTCGAATTGATAATTATTAGAGAGCAAATTCAAGATCGGACCAGCTGAACTATCCCTCAAGGTTAATCTCCCTTTGGTACTTTGTGCTTGAAAAGTAGGTAAGAGTCACAAGATACCTGAAGTATGAATCGTTTCCTCCCCCTTTTTCCTATTCTTTTGGCGTGAAAATTGGAAATTTACACGAAATCATAACGTGAAGATCCTTTTAATCCCATGAAGCTCAACTTCTGGTTGGAAAAACCGAGACATAAAGGTAAGGACTTAAAGATATACAAGTGTTGAAATTGTTGAGTTTTGAAGTGTATTTTCCTGCAAAATCGATCCCTTAATTATAATCTATCCAGGAGCATTTAAGTGTCTTTTCATTTTTCTGCACATTCATTCATATTTAGACATTCATGTATCTGTCAAGAAGTTGTACGCATGCATTTATCTCAGACATAACGTATCTCTCTGTAAGTCTCCACCATGCTTATAAATAGCCATATTTATGTTCAGTCTCTGCGTATTCACAAGTGTAGACTGAAACCCATCATTTGATATTGCAGTGATCTTGAATTCAACTGTCAACTTGTCCTTTATTCATTGGAGCTGTATTTTTTTCTGCTTCTTCACAACCCATTTTTGGGACTTGGTGTGAAATTTTTAAATCAGTTGAATTGCAAGATATGGAGGATATGTATCTTTTCAATATGTAATTTTGGAAGTATTCCATTAGCATACTGCACCGTCCCCATGTCTTCTGGTTTTTAACTTCTGACTTTTTTTTTTTGTTTATTTGTTGTAGAATTTAATACTTAAAAAAAATAAAAAAGGGGGCCTGTAGCCACATATTTTATTTAAACATTGCTTATGGCGGAGGAAAACCTCTGCAAAACACTCTACTTCCAAACCATACAAAAAACAAAACAAAACAACAAAACTTTAAAACCTAATAGAAGGCAAACCAATCTTATCTAAGTGAAGAATTCCTCGCATCTGCCTATGAAGCCCATCCATATCCAAATACGTATGTGTGATGCCTGCCTCTCCCTGTCTTGCTAAAAAATCCGCTGTCTTATTCTCTTATCTAAATTGGTGTTTAATAGATTTTATGTATGTAGACATGATGAACCACAACAATGAATAGATTTATAACTATTAATGGAAAGTTATTTATTAGATTATAACAACAAAGTCGTTTTCGGTAAAATAATGTTTGAAATGAAAAAAAGCTAAGTAAATAAAAGACACATCAGTGCACAACCTACTAGAAAAAAAGAAAAAAGAAACTCCTGCAAGCAAATTGAACAGGAGCAACAAGATTTCAATTTGTCTGAGATACAATAAGGTAGAACAGTGTAAATTCTTAGGTATTACAGCACATGCTATGTTGCAGTCTTTTATTTTAGCAAAACCCACACTTTTCAACGTCTCTCTGCCTAAAGAAGATCCAAACCCCACCCCCTTGATGTCACACAAGTATATGTCTCTGACCCAGGAGAACTGTTGCAGTCAAAACCCTATTTCTCAGCCAGCTTTCAGGTGGTGAACTTTTAGACCTGCAGTGTAAAACTGCACCCACTCTGCCAATAAGTGCTTCACAAGGAAAGATGACCAGAACTAATATGGAAAGGGGTGCGCTCAAAGGAAAGATACTTAAGAGGAAATTTTTGGGGTTAATGAATGAGAGTCGTCTTGTTCGTTGGAGCACAATAAAGTAGTAGTAGGGGCATGTGTTTTAGGGGCAGAGTTACAGAATGGGAACAGTCCTCACCTCAGAGTGCAGTTCCCTGACACTTCCTGCAGACTTTCAAGAAAGGAAGAAAAGTGAATTCAATTGCTAACAGACAAACCCAAACCTCCCTCTAACCATCAGTCTCTTGCTTGCGCTTTCTCTATCATATATAATCGGTGAACTCAGAAGAAAAGAAAAGAAAAGAATATAAAGTTAGTTACTTTCCAATCCAATGTTCTTGCGATGGTAAAATCTCAGAAGAATAGAAAGTGAAAAAAAAAAAAAGATTCTGTTAAATGATTAGTATTAAGTGTTATAAGTACTATGTTAAAAAATCTGAAGGTGAAGCCAAGAGGCTAATGACATATTGCTCGGTTTTCTAAATAGAAAATTTGGATTGGATCCCCACTCCCTTAAATAAAATAAAATAAAATCTGAAGGTGAAAGTTGGCCATTAAATTGTCCAGAAAAAAGAGTTTTACACCAAGAAAACTTGATAGGGCTCATGTCAGAGCAGGTCGTTTTCTTCCCTCTAACAGCACTTTCCATATGGATCTCAAAACATACAAAACAAAAACATTGAAAGATACCATAATCGCATTACAAAACATAAAGCGAAATTAACTTTTTTGGGATGGGTTTAGGACATATTAATCTGCCTCATCCTCTTCGCTTGTCATCAGAGATTATGCAAGTAAGCTAATCACCGCCCTGTGTATTTCTCAACTTGATCATTGAAAATTTAGTCGGCAAAAGAAAATGACATATACATCCTTCTCTCACTCCAAATTACAGTAACAATAGCTCAGAAAATAGAAGGAAGAAGGGAAAAACAAAAAAGTTTTACAGAAGACATTGCAAAATTCACTACAAATGTTGCAGCTTCACGTAATCTCATGGCACGCTTTTCCAGGACCGTGATTTGGAGACAGCTAAAACAAAGGTGCATCGACTAAACTATATTTGAATTTATTTTCTTCTTCCTTTGCACAGTTGTTTATAGATTTCTGTGAAGGTGTCAGAGACAATAGCAGCAACAAAGGTAGCCGCAGTGCAGAATCAGAAGCAGAAGAAACAGAGGTCCAGTAGTAATAAGAACAGACTCACTCAGGGAAGAGAGAGGGAGAGAGAGGTAGCAGCAGTGTCGTCAGAGCCATTAGTTTTATCCATGTAGAGAAAGATTCTGCAACCAGTGGTCTCTGCAAAAATACCTCTAAAACTATCAGCCCAACAAAAACAAAACCTCTTTCCCTGTGTCTCTGAAATCTCCCAAGTTTCTTCCGCCTTGTTCTTGTTCTGCATCTTGGTCATTGTTTTTGTTTCTATTTCCAAAATGATGAATGCAAATGCAAGAAATAGGTCTCCTTTCACAGCAACACAGTGGCAAGAACTTGAACTCCAAGCTCTTATATTCAAATACATGGTTGCAGGGATCCCTATCCCACCCGAGCTCCTCTATAGTGTCAAAAGAAGCTTGGAGTCTTCAATTTCCTCAAGGCTCTTCCCTCACCGCCCCAGTAAGCATGCAAATCATATTCTCATAGCTATATGCGTTAAGACCGGTTTCTCATTAAATACGATTATAAACGTATATATACAATTATTTTTTGTGGGGGCAAATTAAAATTTTTGGTGTTTGGGTGTGAGTCTCTGTGGCTGCAGTTTCCTGGGAATGTTTTGAAATGGGATTTGGCAGAAAAGTAGACCCAGAGCCAGGGAGGTGCAGGAGAACAGATGGGAAGAAATGGAGGTGCTCGAAGGAAGCATACCCAGATTCGAAGTACTGCGAGAGACACATGAACAGAGGCAGAAACCGTTCAAGAAAGCCTGTGGAAGTTACCTCAACTGCAACAACCACAACAAATGTTTCACCAACCGTCTCATCAATCAACAGAAACCTTACAATAAACACCACAACTATTCCCACAACCTCTACTTTCTCTGTCTCTCCACTTTCTTCTTCTGTGAGCTCTGAAACCCATCCCCATCATCATCCTTATCATGAGGCCACTCTTTATCCCTTCCTTTATTCACATTCCTCCTCCTCTAGACCTCCCGTTTCTGGTCTGTTACCTCAAAATAACACTACCCATCAACTATTTTTGGACTCTAGATCTTATTCTCAGGCTGATAAAGATTACAGGTTTGTGTAATAGGAAAAAAAAAAAAAAATAGAAAAGTTGACTACTTTTTTTTAGCTTTTATATTTAGTGACTGTTCGTGCAAATAGTTTTTTTCATGGAGCAAAGGAGGGTGTGGATGAGAAAGCTTTCTTCCCGGAAGCTTCAGGGACTTCCAGAAGCTTAACTGATTCATATCAGAGATCATTAACCCCGGATTCCTATAAAGGTTACTCCCACACACAGTTTCAAAGCCTTACTGATAGTGCAAAGCAGCAGCAAGAGCAACATTGCTTTGTTCTGGGTACCGACTTCAAGTCACCAGGACTAGTTAAAACTGAGAAAAACGTAGAAGTCCAGAAGCCGCTGCACCAATTTTTTGGAGAGTGGCCACCAAAGAACACAGATTCATGGCTTGATCTAGCATCTAATTCTAGACTCCCTACCGGTATGTTCATCTCACAATTATTTCCCCCTTATTTCTTTATATTTTGCCTCTTGTACCAATATTTTACAACCATCAGTACTTCTACAATTTATTTATTTTTTAAATTCCTTGGTGCAGATGATTGAAGTCTCAATACTGGATATTTTGATTGTGGCCAAAATAGTCCTTGTTGGTGGGTCAATACCATCTTCTTGTGAGGTGATGGAGCTTTATTTCTCGAAAGGTACTGTTGGTCATGAATAACGTAGGGTCACAGAAGGATTTGCCTTTTGCTTTCTTGATAAATATTTCCATCCTCTCTGTAAAGAAACATGTTTGGGAAGGTTATTTGTAGACTTGCTTGTTTGAATGGAGGCATGCATCTTGACTTGCTTTTGGGTTCCCTAACTTCATATATGCATAATGGGCAGTAATCATGCAATTTTTCATATATATATATATATATACACACACACACACATACACACACATATAGGAAGTGCTTTCTGGGAAAATCATGTACGTCCGTGGACCCATATATCCAAATAACATGAGCAATGGCTGGCTTGGCTCAAATACGTACCAGCATCAGGAGGTCTGAGCCCTTCGTGTTCGGCGAAGAGTTTGAAAATTCAACATAGCGCTCCAATACCAGCCTTTAATTAACTAAATACCCTGAATTCCTAGATTGTGTTAATACCACCAGTATCGCTCTCTAATTTCATCCTTAAAACTGCTGCTGATGATCGAAGATAACGTTAAACTTCCAAACAATAGAGATTTCTATGTCGAGATTCTCTTGCATATATAGGAAAGACACAAGCTCGATTAAGTTAAGCTACTCATCATAGGAACACACCACACATTTGGGAAGGGAAAAAAATAAAAAATAAAAAATCATTTGTGGTGTGTAACGTGGAGATATTAATGAGTAGAATTTTTCTTTTTAAGTTAAAAAGAAGAACTAATTCTTTTGTTTACATGCATTAACGTCTTTGTGCACGTACGTACGTACGTGGCTGCATATATTTCTGATCTCCAAGCTAAGCTAAATTCATGCACGCATGAAAAATGAACTAACATGTAAGGATTGAAGTCTTTATCATAAATCTGATGATCATGTCTCGCTAATCAATTAGTAGTAGGGTTGTGCATCTGGATCCGGATTCGGATTTTTAAAAAGGGGCAAATATTTGTCCGGATAAACTTGAAATCCGGGCGAATATCCAGATTTGGACCTGGATATCCAGTTTCAAACCGGAAATCCGGATTTTTTTTTTTGAGTTTTTGTTTTTTAAAAAAACTGTTTGTACCACTTTTAAAATGCTTTTTATTTAAAAAACAAACTTTTTGACACTATTTAAATGGCTTTTTCATCCAAATTTGGACATGTCTATGCTGATTTTATACCATGCTTTTTTTTTAAAAAAATAAATATGTTTTTAACACTTTTAAAACTTTAAAAAAAAAAAAAAACTTTTTAACGCTTTTTTACATCCTCCCATTTATTATTTTTTATAGGCATTTTTTTTATATAGTGAATTTTTTAAACTTTTTTTTATTGCCTATTCAACTTTTTATAAAACAAAATAAATAATAATAGACATCAACATACATATTATTACATTATTATTTACAAGGAACAAATAGTGAAAAATTTAAAAGCAGTAGAATGAACTGTGAAAGAACATTTGTAATCGAGCCCCATATCCCCTTCATTGTGAGCTGTGGGAAACAAAGAACTAGAAATCAAGAAATTAGTAAAAAAATCATATCCCAACTGATATGTATGCATATATATTAGAGAAAAAAATGGGATAATGAGAAAGCATAATAAGCACAATGGCAGGCCATGGAAGATGCAAAATAAAGAAATTAGTAAAAAAATCTTATCCCAAATTATATCATATATATTAGAGGAAAAATGAGATAGTGAGAAAGCATAATAAGTACAATGGCAGGCCATGTAAGATGCATAACACAATCTTTCTCTTCATCTTATCACATCCCACCATTGTCTTCTCTAAAGCTCATCTTAGAGAAACGGAAAGAGAAATAATGGTGTGAAGAAATCTATACTACGAAATTTCAAAAACCCCATAAAACGTTCAAATCTAGAATGGCAACCAAGATTCACAAGCCAAATGGTTATGGAGTCAAACAAAAACAAAAATCCAGATCTAATCTATCCATATCTACAGCGAGATATACTCACATGGATATGGACTCAAATAAAAACGTAAACCCATATCTAATCTATCCATAAAATCATAAATATCACGCAAACGTTTTTCAACCTCAATCTTAAAATGTTACTCAACAGAGCAAAATAACAGCATCCAATGGTCAAAAAAGAAACAATCTCGAAGCCATATCATTCAAACTCTCCCAGCAACCAAACACAAAGGGAGTTAGAGCTTAAACTTGGGGAATAGCGAGAATAGTCTTTTGGGTGCTTTTGGGTCTTCTTTACTGCTTGCGATTTGGGGTTTTCAACCATTTTCTTGTCAAGTCAAAATGAGTTTTGGATTAGCATGTGGGGTTGGTTTGGAGGTGGTAGTGAAAACATAGCAAGTAAAAATGAGGGGTTTCGAGTTTATATATATATAAATTTGCAAAATCAGATCTTGTCTTCTCGTTCTAGGTTGCAAAATTTGCAAATAAATAATAAAAAATATTTTTAGTAGAAAAAACAAAACAAACGCAGATATAAATCCAAACCCAAAGGAAGGAAAAAAGAAAAAAGAAAAGAAAAAGAAAAACATAGATAAGTCTACAGGTTTGAGATTGAACAAATACGAGTACCATACCAACATAAACTTAGATCTACAAGTACAGGAACTCAGACTACAAACCTAGAAACTTAGATCTACAAACCTAGAAAATTAGATCTACAAACCTAGAAATTTAGATCTATAAGCACAGAAACTCAGATCTAGCCAAAGTGGTAAATAACCAACGAGAGAGGAAAGTGATATACAAACCGAGAAAGCATCTGAACATTATATTTCAGAATAAAAAAAGTACAAAGTTTTACAAATTGAGCGAGATAGATGAACATACCGTAGGTTTTGGTGTTCAGATAGAGAGATGGGGCAAACAACGACGCAGGACGGAGCGAAACTAGTGAAATGAGAGGCACTGAGGCAGAGAGGTGACGGTAGAGCTAGGGTTTCACTCGTTTGCCAAAATCGTAGAGACTGAAATGAGAATGGTCGAGGACTCGAGGGAATGAGCTATAAATATCAGGGGTGAAAAAAGGACACCGTTTTGAATAAAACTAGTGTTTTTAAAAGTCGAGTACGGAAATTGGGTTAAAATCCGGATCCAGGCAAGTAAGAATTTTTTTTACCCGCTCGGGTTTAATTTGGGCGGAAAACCGCCTGGATCCACCCGGATTCCGGGTTTTGGACTGGACCAGACAGGAAAAAATCGGCCCCGTTCTACACCCTTAATTAGTAGTCGAAGTCTTGAGTCGTTCATCAGGACTTTTCATTATATAGTTTGTATTGATATTTTCGGAAACACGATCAATCATGATCACTAACCAAATCTGATATACCTTAAATATAATTTATAGGTCTATTTTATGAAGGTTAATGATGAATCCTTTTAATTAATTCGAATCATGTGTTCTTTTTGTTCAAAATTTCTGCTAATTCTTAATTTTGAAATAAATTATGAGTGAAGGTACAAACTTTATATCTTTCCATTTCCGGTTCATATTAATGTTTAGATTTCTTTAAGTTCAGTGAAGGTTAATGATACCGGATTGAAATGGAGGTGAAGGAAACTCAACAAACAAACAAAAATGAAAGATATGAGTTCACCACCCAAGAAATAAAGCCAAAAGGATATAAAATATCACCATCGAAAGAATTAAAATAAGGGATACAGAACTATAAAAATTCACTACTATAGAAAGTTTGTAAGGATGGGAATGAGCTTCTGTTTTTAGATTAGCTTGTCCACCATAGTTGTAGACACCACATTCTCACAACTTCCCCCATCAATGATGACATTACACACCTTTCCATTGGAAGTGCATTTTGTGTGAAAAATGTTGTTCCGAAGCCAATCATCTTATGCATAAGTCGACTTCAAGATTCTGCGAATGACAAAAGACTCTCCTTAATCCGCATATGTCAACTCCTCCTCGGATTCTTTCTCATCTTGCTCCTCCTTAGCATTATCTTCCAACTCTTCCTCAACAAGGGAGATCATCTTGCAATTTGGACAATTGGAAGCAATATGTCCAAAACCATAACATTTAAAGCATTTTCTACTTGAATTAGTAGTATTGAAGCAATTAGAACCTGATGGAGCTTCATTCTTAGCAATTGGTTTGATAGCTGCAGTTTTGGTTGATGGAGTCACCTTGGAAGTAGAACTACTCTCCCAGTTAGTGTTTCCATCACGATTGAAAGCTGATAGCTACTCTTACCCCCTTCCTTTAATTGTTTCTCCACCTTGATTGCTAGCTTGCAAACATCATCGTAAGTCCAGTAAGATTGTAATTGTACAACATTACTGATTTCAAGACGTAACCCTCCAAGATAGCGAGCTACCATTTATTCTTCAGGTTTTAAGATGTCACAATGGATTATAGAATGATCGAACTCTGCTGTATATTCTTCCATAGTAAGATCACTTTGTCGGAAATTGTGAAACTTAAGAAAAGCATCTTGTCTATAATGATATGGCAAATACTTCTTCTTAAGAGCCTTCTTCTTCTTTGCCCATGTCACAATGCTACTCTTCCTTTCACGTTCTCGCTGCCTCTTAAGCATGTTTTTGTAGCTTGATGGCAACAAGTTTCACCTTGTTGTGATCTAGAACGTCTTTGTAATCAAAGATTCGCTCAATGGTGTTAAGCCAATCAATGAATTCATCGGGTTGCATTTTTCCTTCAAATTCTAGAATGTCCAGCTTGACATTATAATGACGATGAAAAACATGATTCCTAGGTCACATGGGTGAAGTGGAGTGTTGTCATTTGAGGCGTGACTACGAGCACGGTGGAAAGGATTAACATCGTCTCCATCATTGCTGGAAACTTCAACATCCGAACCATGATGAGAGGCACCATGTTTAAAAGCTTCGTTACGCTTTAAGAATTGTTGGAGTTGCTGTACTTGTCTCCTCAAGGCGTCCATTTCGATAGCTCGTCAGTCTCCTTGGGGCGGTGCTACTGGAGCTGCTATTGGATTAGCTTGAGCACGATGACCACGACCAGCCATAAAAACAAGAACTATAGAAATCAAGGTGTTAGAAATGACCTTTAAGAAACCAAAGTTCTGACACCAATTTGATACCAAATTGAAATGGAGGTGAAGGAAACTCAACAAACAAACAAAGAAATGAAATATAGGAGTTCACTACCCGAGAAATAATGTCATAAGGGATATAGAATATCACCACCCAAAGGATTAAAACAAGTGATACAGAACTATAGGAATTCACCACTCTAAGGATTATACCAAAGAGATACATAATTACAAGAAGAAGAATTCTCTCTTCTCACAAAGCCAAAGGCTAATTCAATTCATAAACTCTAGTCTCCTTTACACTTACAAACACAATTACTTATAGAAGTTTAGAACAACCCTCTAAGCATAAGATTGAGAATAATCTAAAGACCAGCATGCTAAATTTGTAGGAAAGTAGTTAAGGGGACAAAGCATGCTATCAAATGTCATCATGTAGGAAGGAAACAGGATCCTGAAATTTCGGGCAGCCCCAACCACTCCACTTAAAACGGTCATTTCTCCATATGCGCACCTCCAAATGGACTGAAACTTGTCTGGATGGGAATATGATGTCTTGAACTTCAATTTAGACATAAGAAAGTCTTAAAATGGATATATACTGGGCCGGTTATGACGGACTTAAAACCCAATCGGTTGTTGCATTAGGATCACTTCCATTTGGGCTTCAACCTTACTTACTTGACATGATGTTATGTACTCTTGTTGGACATACCCATGTCAGTTAATGACCATAGCTTGAGAATTTTTAAGTTGTGTTTGTTAAGTGAAGTAGCCTCAAACTACTTTTTCACTACTATTAATTATTTTTTTACTACTATTCACAAATCATTTGAAAATATTCCCTCATCATCCAAACGTAGTCTTAATTGTTGATTTGTAGCTTTATGTAAGAAAATGAATAAACAAGTCAGAGTGTTGTGTGTGTATACAGTGAGTTGAATCAACAAGGTGCAAAAACTAGGCCCGCTACCTGTAGTATACAGGCCGACAACAACCCATCCTGTACCCCGTCCCCCCCTAGGCGGGGTAGTGATATGGCCCCATCGCCTTGTTTGGTCCGTCTGTCTCGGTTGACCGGGCGGACGGAATTTTTATCCCCTCCACTCGTAGACCCGGCCAAGATCAATATCAAAATAAAGATTTAACCAAAATCTACCAAAAAAAAAAAAAAAAAC
>QEOT01124136.1:9518-125145 GCA_003123785.1 Pterocarya stenoptera | reverse complement strand
ATATATATATATATATACACACACACACACATACACACACATATAGGAAGTGCTTTCTGGGAAAATCATGTACGTCCGTGGACCCATATATCCAAATAACATGAGCAATGGCTGGCTTGGCTCAAATACGTACCAGCATCAGGAGGTCTGAGCCCTTCGTGTTCGGCGAAGAGTTTGAAAATTCAACATAGCGCTCCAATACCAGCCTTTAATTAACTAAATACCCTGAATTCCTAGATTGTGTTAATACCACCAGTATCGCTCTCTAATTTCATCCTAAAAACTGCTGCTGATGATCGAAGATAACGTTAAACTTCCAAACAATAGAGATTTCTGTCGAGATTCTCTTGCATATATAGGAAAGACACAAGCTCGATTAAGTTAAGCTACTCATCATAGGAACACACCACACATTTGGGAAGGGAAAAAAATAAAAAATAAAAAATTATTTGTGGTGTGTAACGTGGAGATATTAATGAGTAGAATTTTTCTTTTTAAGTTAAAAAGAAGAACTAATTCTTTTGTTTACATGCATTAACGTCTTTGTGCACGTACGTACGTACGTGGCTGCATATATTTCTGATCTCCAAGCTAAGCTAAATTCATGCACGCATGAAAAATGAACTAACATGTAAGGATTGAAGTCTTTATCATAAATCTGATGATCATGTCTCGCTAATCAATTAGTAGTAGGACTCTGCATCTGGATCCGGATCCGGATTTTTAAAAAGGGGCAAATATTTGCCCGGATAAACTTGAAATCCGGGCGGATATCCAGATTTGGACCTGGATATCCAGTTTCAAACCGGAAATCCGGATTTTTTTTTTTTGAGTTTTTGTTTTTTTAAAAAAACTGTTTGTACCACTTTTAAAATGCTTTTTATTTAAAAAACAAACTTTTTGACACTTTTTAAATGGCTTTTTCATCCAAATTTGGACATGTCTATCCTGATTTTATACCATGCTTTTTTTTAAAAAAAATAAATATGTTTTTAACACTTTTAAAACTTAAAAAAAAAAAAACTTTTTAACGCTTTTTTACATCCTCCCATTTATTATTTTTTATAGGCATTTTTTTTATATAGTGAATTTTTTTAACTTTTTTTTATTGCCTATTCAACTTTTTATAAAACAAAATAAATAATAATAGACATCAACATACATAATATTACATTATTATTTACAAGGAACAAATAGTGAAAAATTTAAAAGCAGTAGAATGAACTGTGAAAGAACATTTGTAATCGAGCCCCATATCCCCTTCATTGTGAGCTGTGGGAAACAAAGAACTAGAAATCAAGAAATTAGTAAAAAAATCATATCCCAACTGATATGTATGCATATATATTAGAGAAAAAAATGGGATAATGAGAAAGCATAATAAGCACAATGGCAGGCCATGGAAGATGCAAAATAAAGAAATTAGTAAAAAAATCTTATCCCAAATTATATCATATATATTAGAGGAAAAATGAGATAGTGAGAAAGCATAATAAGTACAATGGCAGGCCATGTAAGATGCATAACACAATCTTTCTCTTCATCTTATCACATCCCACCATTGTCTTCTCTAAAGCTCATCTTAGAGAAACAGAAAGAGAAATAATGGTGTGAAGAAATCTATACTACGAAATTTCAAAAACCCCATAAAACGTTCAAATCTAGAATGGCAACCAAGATTCACAAGCCAAATGGTTATGGAGTCAAACAAAAACAAAAATCCAGATCTAATCTATCCATATCTACATTTAAAAAGCGAGATATACTCACATGGATATGGACTCAAATAAAAACGTAAACCCATATCTAATCTATCCATAAAATCATAAATACCACGCAAACGTTTTTCAACCTCAATCTTAAAATGTTACTCAACAGAGCAAAATAACAGCATCCCATGGTCAAAAAAGAAACAATCTCGAAGCCATATCATTCAAACTCTCCCAGCAACCAAACACAAAGGGAGTTAGAGCTTAAACTTGGGGAATAGCGAGAATAGTCTTTTGGGTGCTTTTGGGTCTTCTTTACTGCTTGCGATTTGGGGTTTTCAACCATTTTCTTGTCAAGTCAAAATGGGTTTTGGATTAGCATGTGGGGTTGGTTTGGAGGTGGTTGTGAAAACATAGCAAGTAAAAATGAGGGGTTTCGAGTTTATATATATATAAATTTGCAAAATCAGATCTTGTCTTCTCGTTCTAGGTTGCAAAATTTGCAAATAAATAACAAAAAATATTTTTAGTAGAAAAAACAAAACAAACGCAGATATAAATCCAAACCCAAAGGAAGGAAAAAAGAAAAAAGAAAAGAAAAAGAAAAACATAGATAAGTCTACAGGTTTGAAATTGAACAAATACGAGTACCATACCAACATAAACTTAGATCTACAAGTACAGGAACTAAGACTACAAACCTAGAAACTTAGATCTACAAACCTAGAAAATTAGATCTACAAACCTAGAAACTTAGATCTATAAGCACAGAAACTCAGATCTAGCCAAAGTGGTAAATAACCAACGAGATAGGAAAGTGATATACAAACCGAGAAAGCATCTGAACATTATATTTCAGAATAAAAAAAGTACAAAGTTTTACAAATTGAGCGAGATAGATGAACATACCGTAGGTTTTGGTGTTCAGATAGAGAGATGGGGCAAACAACGACGCAGGACGGAGCGAAACCAGTGAAATGAGAGGCATTGAGGCATAGAGGTGACGGTAGAGCTAGGGTTTCACTCGTTTGCCAAAATCGTAGAGACTGAAATGAGAATGGTCGAGGACTCGAGGGAATGAGGTATAAATATCAAGGGTGAAAAAAGGACACCGTTTTGAATAAAACTAGTGTTTTTAAAAGTCGAGTACGGAAATTGGGTTAAAATCCGGATTCGTAACCGGATCCAGGCAAGTAAGAATTTTTTTTACCCGCTTAGGTTTAATTCGGGCGGAAAACTGCCTGGATCCACCCGGATTCCGGGTTTTGGACTGGACCAGACAGGAAAAAATCGGCCCCGTTCTACACCCTTAATTAGTAGTCGAAGTCTTGAGTCGTTCATCAGGACTTTTCATTATATAGTTTGTATTGATATTTTCGGAAACACGATCAATCATGATCACTAACCAAATCTGATATACCTTAAATATAATTTACAGGTCTATTTTATGAAGGTTAATGATGAATCCTTTTAATTAATTCGAATCATGTGTTCTTTTTGTTCAAAATTTCTGCTAATTCTTAATTTTGAAATAAATTACGAGTGAAGGTACAAACTTTATATCTTTCCATTTCCGGTTCATATTAATGTTTAGATTTCTTTAAGTTCAGTGAAGGTTAATGATACCGGATTGAAATGGAGGTGAAGGAAACTCAACAAACAAACAAAGAAATGAAAGATATGAGTTCACCACCCAAGAAATAAAGCCAAAAGAATATAAAATATCACCATCGAAAGAATTAAAATAAGGGATACAGAACTATAAGAATTCACTACTATAGAAAGTTTGTAAGGATGGGAATGAGCTTCTGTTTTTGGATTAGCTTGTCCACCATAGTTGTAGACACCACATTCTCACAACTTCCCCCATCAATGATGACATTACACACCTTTCCATTGGAAGTGCATTTTGTGTGAAAAATGTTGTTCCGAAGCCAATCATCTTATGCATAAGTCGACTTCAAGATTCTGCGAATGACAAAAGACTCTCCTTAATCCGCATATGTCAACTCCTCCTCGGATTCTTTCTCATCTTGCTCCTCCTTAGCATTATCTTCCAACTCTTCCTCAACAAGGGAGATCATCTTGCGATTTGGACAATTGGAAGCAATATGTCCAAAACCATAACATTTAAAGCATTTTCTACTTGAATTAGTAGTATTGAAGCGATTAGAACCTGATGGAGCTTCATTCTTAGCAATTGGTTTGATAGCTGCAGTTTTGGTTGATGGAGTCACCTTGGAAGTAGAACTACTCTCCCAGTTAGTGTTTCCATCACGATTGAAAGCTGATAGCTACTCTTACCCCCTTCCTTTAATTGTTTCTCCACCTTGATTGCTAGCTTGCAAACATCATCGTAAGTCCAGTAAGATTGTAATTGTACAACATTACTGATTTCAAGACGTAACCCTCCAAGATAGCGAGCTACCATTTATTCTTCAGGTTTTAAGATGTCACAATGGATTATAGAATGATTGAACTCTGCTGTATATTCTTCCATAATAAGATCACTTTGTCGGAAATTGTGAAACTTAAGAAAAGCATCTTGTCTATAATGATATGGCAAATACTTCTTCTTAAGAGCCTTCTTCTTCTTTGCCCATGTCACAATGCTACTCTTCCTTTCACGTTCTCGCTGCCTCTTAAGCATGTTTTCGTAGCTTGATGGCAACAAGTTTCACCTTGTTGTGATCTAGAACGTCTTTGTAATCAAAGATTCGCTCAATGGTGTTAAGCCAATCAATGAATTCATCGGGTTGCATTCTTCCTTCAAATTCTAGAATGTCCAGCTTGACATTATAATGACGATGAAAAACATGATTCCTAGGTCACATGGGTGAAGTGGAGTGTTGTCATTTGAGGCGTGACTACGAGCACGGTGGAAAGGATTAACATCGTCTCCATCATTGTTGGAAACTTCAACATCCGAACCATGATGAGAGGCACCATGTTTAGAAGCTTCGTTACGCTTTAAGAATTGTTCGAGTTGCTGTACTTGTCTCCTCAAGGCGTCCATTTCGATAGCTCGTCAGTCTCCTTGGGGCGGTGCTACTGGAGCTGCTATTGGATTAGCTTGAGCACGATGACCACGACCAGCCATAAAAACAAGAACTATAGAAATCAAGGTGTTAGAAATGACCTTTAAGAAACCAAAGTTCTGACACCAATTTGATACCAAATTGAAATGGAGGTGAAGGAAACTCAACAAACAAACAAAGAAATGAAATATAGGAGTTCACTACCCGAGAAATAATGTCATAAGGGATATAGAATATCACCACCCAAAGGATTAAAACAAGTGATACAGAACTATAGGAATTCACCACTCTAAGGATTATACCAAAGAGATACATAATTACAAGAAGAAGAATTCTCTCTTCTCACAAAGCCAAAGGCTAATTCAATTCATAAACTCTAGTCTCCTCTACACTTACAAACACAATTACTTATAGAAGTTTAGAACAACCCTCTAAGCATAAGATTGAGAATAATCTAAAGACCAGCATGCTAAATTTGTAGGAAAGTAGTTAAGGGGACAAAGCATGCTATCAAATGTCATCATGTAGGAAGGAAACAGGATCCTGAAATTTCGGGCAGCCCCAACCACTCCACTTAAAACGGTCATTTCTCCATATGCGCACCTCCAAATGGACTGAAACTTGTCTGGATGGGAATATGATGTCTTGAACTTCAATTTAGACATAAGAAAGTCTTAAAATGGATATATACTGGGCCGGTTATGACGGACTTAAAACCCAATCGGTTGTTGCATTAGGATCACTTCCATTTGGGCTTTAACCTTACTTACTTGACATGATGTTATGTGACTCTTGTTGGACATACCCATGTCAGTTAATGACCATAGCTTGAGAATTTTTAAGTTGTGTTTGTTAAGTGAAGTAGCCTCAAACTACTTTTTCACTACTATTAATTATTTTTTTATTACTATTCACAAATCATTTGAAAATATTCTCTCATCATCCAAACGTAGTCTTAATTGTTGATTTGTAGCTTTATGTAAGAAAATGAATAAACAAGTCAGAGTGTTGTGTGTGTATACAGTGAGTTGAATCAACAAGGTGCAAAAACTAGGCCCGCTACCTATAGTATACAGGCCGACAACAACCCATCCTGTACCCCGTCCCCCCCTAGGCGGGGTAGTGATATGGCCACATCGCCTTGTTTGGTCCGTCTGTCTCAATTGACCGGGCGGACGGAATTTTTATCCCCTCCACTCGTAGACCCGGCCAAGATCAATATCAAAATAAAGATTTAACCAAAATCTACCAAAAAAAAAAAAAAAACTCAAACTATAAAACATATATCTAACTTGAAAATACAATTCTAAGTTGAGAACTCAAAAAAACCAAATGAAAAATATAGATCTGGCTCGAGTGACTCGCGGCCATGGCCAGAGGAGGATTAAGAAGAAGAAAAAGAGCATGGGAAGAAGGCAGTTGGGAGAAGATCAGAAAAAATGAGAGAATAAAATACAAGGAACTTGGAGGCACTGTGAGAATCATGGAGAGAGTCGCTTAATTTTTTTTTTTTCTTTGCTTAAATAGTAGGCATACAAAGGAATGAGGTAAAAATCAAAGAAGATGAGCATGGGAAGAAGATAAAAAAATGAGAGAAAAGAAAATACAAGGGACTCAGAGGCACTAAGATAATGAAGAGAGTCACTTAATTTTTTTTTCTTTGCTTAAACAGTAGGCATACAAGCGGACGAGATAAAAATTAGGAGGGTGGGTACCCTACTCGAAACCCACCCACTTAAAATTGTAAACTTGGCTTCGTTTGGTTGGCAAACCCATCTCAACTCATCATTATAACTTTTATAAATTTTAACACAAAATATAATAAATAATTTAACTTTTTCAAATCTCAAAATAATAATAATATTAAAAAATAATATTCTAACAATATTTTATCATCTCAATTCAACTTACTTCAACATCCAAACTCAGCTTAACCTACCCGCTCGCACCCTTGCTTGGGGCTGGTGGGTTGCATGCCTACCAGTCCCACCCCCCACCCCTAGCAAAAACCCAGCAACGATCACCATCTTAGTTGCCACATCTCTTAATACATTTCTAGAATTAATATTTGCACTTCTCGATTACTTGTTTCAAAAATTTAAATCGGTGAAAAGATCATAATTTTTATTATTATTTTTAGATCATAACAAATAATCAGGA
The DNA here is from genome assembly GCA_003123785.1 of Pterocarya stenoptera. Taxonomy (NCBI): domain Eukaryota; kingdom Viridiplantae; phylum Streptophyta; class Magnoliopsida; order Fagales; family Juglandaceae; genus Pterocarya; species Pterocarya stenoptera. The sequence continues at coordinate 118,238 of QEOT01124136.1, read as the reverse complement.
TTTCATCACGTAGATAATTACCGATATTGTGTAGCATAGGATGTAGTTTTGCTCTGTTGCATTCTCTCTCTAATTAACCATGCCAAGAAAATAAAAAGAACTTATTCTCTCTAATAACGTTCTTCCGTTGATTGCTCTTGATTAGGATGATTGGTTTGGGCCGTACCGTATTACACACACACATTGTATGTATTGTAATGAAGATAATATGTAATCTCATGATCATGAGTTCGCACAGCGCTACAAAAGAAATGGAAGAAGACCAACGGCTAGCTTGCGGTTCAGTTCTGGTGATCACTAGGCCAAGACCATGCATATTGCACAATCAGAGGATCACTTTGGAAGGTGAGTTTTGCAGCTAGCAATCCCAGAAAATTAAGCTTGATCGATCGTAGAGCTCCCTTAGATCTTCGACATGAGTCTTCATTGGGTCATTAAATCGAGACTTTATAACGATTTAAGCTGGAAGGTTCCAAGTAGTACTCACATTTGAGTTTATAATTAATTGATTTCCACTAAATTAAAGCATTATTGAAGGAAAAATATATTACATATATACTACGTACCTTCACCCTCATCTTACTACAATGGATTGATATTATAATTTATAACTTATGAATTTTTCTTTCAAATAATAAGAAATGATTCAAAGATGAAAAAACGGAGAAACAAAACTATATATATACGTCGGTCAGGACTCAGATCATGACTCCCTCCCCCAATATTTTTCGAAAAAATAACTCATGCGTCGGCCGCTCATGAAGGCTAGGCATGAGAGTCGTTGCTGATAATTATTGGACCTCCTGAAGTACTACTGCCTTGAATCCTTCTTGCATATCAATGGGAAGAGTCCTCGGGGGCTTCACGTGGTATTCTCCACGGTTCTCTTTCCGTCTCTCCACACTTTAATAGTGTATTCTTCATCCCCTCCTTCCTAAGATCTAGAATAGATATCAGTCAAAGTAACATTGCAAATGGATATGGAAATGCTGATCTCTCAAACAGAAGCTCTATCATGGCAAGATTTAGATCTTGAACCTGCGCCAGAAATAGCAAAGAAATCTGCAGAAACAATACTGGTGGGCAAATTGGTAGCAGATAGAATTCTAAGCAAACAAGCAATCTACTCGAGCATACGAGCAGCATGGAACTTCACCAAGCAGTTCAGGATCGAAGAACTGGAAGCAAATAAGTTCTTATTTACATTTCAAACTTCCCAAGACAAAACCAGAGTACTTCAACAAGCACCATGGAACTTTCGAGGACATCTTCTCATCCTGAAGCAATGGTCTCCAGGTTTAACCCTTGAGGAAATAGAATTCCAAAACTCTACTTTTACACTGCAAATCCATGGATTTCCTCTAGAATATATGACAGTTAAAAATGCAACAAACGTAGGGGAAGCCTTAGGAAAGATAGTTATGGTCGAAGAAGACCCTGTCTTTGGAGTAGCTTGGCACAAGTTCATCAGATTAAAGGTAGAAATAGATGTTTATCAACCTTTGCAACAAGGATTTATAATGCCGAGAAAGGGGAAGAAACAGACCTGGATTGCTCTGAAATATGAACGATTGTCTGACTTTTGCTATGCTTGTGGACGTCTGGGCCATTCGCACAATTTCTGTACTTACCATGAACAACCCATCTCTAAGCTAGCTTACGGACCATGGATGCGATCAGAGTATATCAACCCAGCGCCCTTCCAGGACTTTCAACAAACAAGTAGAAGGCATGAACAAGTAAACAATCCAGTCTCAGCTCTCAACTCAGCTATTCACGAAGAAGACCAATCTTCGAAAGGGAAAGAAATACTAATTTATGATGAATCTCTGCAAAAGAACCACAAGCTTCAATTCTTCAATCCATTTAATGACACCATTGAAGTAATCGAAAGCCCGACTCAGGAGCTGCACCAATTCTTCCCAACGGTGGTTGACAATCAGAGTATCTCAAATCATCAATCCAGTAAAACAACACCTTCCAATCAGAGCATGCTGCAACTCGGATCGTTTCCGCAACTCGGTTCATCTCCGCAACTCGGTTCGTCTCCAAAACTCAGCTACAGTGCCTCACAATCCTTAATTGCTCAACCACCCGTATTAAAGACATACACTGTGCAACCCATCGGCACTGCAGATCCTCTGACTCAAACAAAAGGAACTAAATCTCTTAATTTAACACTCGATCTTGAAGACAACAGGATCCCCGAGAATGCGGCCACATTAATTCCTAGAGCAAGTTTCACATCAAGATTGAATGCAGCACCGAAACAATACACTCCATGGAAGTTGCACTGGAGACAAATCTACTCGGCTATGAGGGGACATCAAACACAGAAAGCATCGTATGGGCCTGCATTACCATCAATCCCTCATCCGGCCCAAACAGGTAAGCCCATCTCAACTTCAAACTCTCTAAATACTGCTAAATTTGCTGAAGAAACCTGGGCTCAACCCTTTCCAAACATCAGGCCCACATCCACCCATAATCCACTAGGACCTTCGGCATCCACATTCAGGCCTATCAAAATTAGCCCATACACCATGCCCTCCCATAATCCATACCCGAGCAGCATATCCTTCACTCCGGTCCCAACATCTCAAGAAACAACCTCGGAATGTCTAAGTCCAAAACCAAAGAAATTGATCCCTCTCTTCGTGAATTTCAAACCATCGGATTTCAAAATTCCCACCTCTCAGTTCGAAAAGAAAACCCATCTAGAGGGACAAAATGTTCAACAAGAATCTACTCCCAAGAAAATTCACAACCCAGAATCATCTTTAGCAATTTCTCCGTTAAGCATCACAAACTCTGCTGAAGATATAGTCAACCTTTCTGAGCCCGAAACAGCAAATTCTGAAGGTATATATTGGGTTACTGAAGAAGGCCCTGAACAAAGTCCAGACCCACTACTCAAGTCTGAAATCACAATGAACACCGAAATCTCAGAGTGTGAAATTCCACTGGAAAAGCGAAAACAGACAAAAAGATCAATTGAAATGTTACCAGATGAAGAGATCAGACCACTCAAGAAGTATTGTCAAGCCACAGAACAGCAAGAAAAGTAGATAGATGATCAAATAATGGACGAAGTCTCTCTGGCAAATACACTTATGAAAATGCAATCGGATCAGTATGGTAAACAGAACAAAAAAGACAAAGTCCGAATGACCCCTTATACAAGACTGAAAGCCCACACATCCGGAAAATCCAAACAAGCTCAGGAGGCCAGCTTAATGATGCCTCTACCTTCCGAATGAGGCTAATAGCTTGGAATTGCAGGGGTTTAGCCCGACCCAAGGCAATTCGATCTTTAAGGGCTAATATTAGAAAATATAATCCGGAAGTAGTTTTTTTGTCGGAAACCTTGGTGACGGAAGAACGCACCATTTCTATTGTACATAGTCTAGGTTTCCATCATTTTGCGTACTTTTCAGTTTCTTGTAAAAAAGGGGGACTATTACTAATGTGGAGACCGGGGGTAGAAATCGAACCGGTTAATGTGAATATGAATGCTATTTCTACTTTGGTGTATTCGGATCCTGCTCACCACCCCTGGCTAATTACTTTTGTTTATGCTCCTGCACAATGGAATCAAAAAGCTAATTTCTGGAGTCACCTGGACTTAGTACACCAAGCTTTCCAAGGGCCATGGATATGTATAGGAGATTTTAATGACATAATCCATCAAAGTGAGAAATATGGAGAACGCCCAATCTCTAAAAATCAAGACAACGGACTGAAAGCGCTAATGAATAGACATGGACTGATTGATATAGGTTTCACAGGGCCCCAATTCACCTGGACAAATAATCGGAATGGGCCAGCTTTAATCAGAGAAAGACTTGACAGAGCCATAACAAACCAAGAATGGAGGATACTCTTCCCGGATGCTATGTTACAGCACTTGACCTCATCGGCCTCAGATCACCACCCTCTTATATTGCACACTGTCACAGATGCCCGCAAGCCCACTTCTTTCAAGTTTGAAGCTTTTTGGATTCACGAGCCACTTAGTCAAAATATCATAAGAGAAGCTTGGAGTAGCACATTTCATGGAAATCCGGCTTATGTACTCTGCAAGAAAATCAAAGCAACAAAGGAAGCGCTCAAATTATGGAACAAAACTCACTTTGGGAAGATTCAAACTAATATTCAAGAATTAGAAAAGGAATTGATGGAAATCCAAAGTAATCCAGTAGACAGATACAATCAGGAAAGAGAGAAGCAAGTACAGCAAAAGCTACACCAACAACGTGAAAATGAGCAAATACTTTGGAAGCAAAAATCGAGAATTTCTTGGTTAACCACAACGGACCTCAACACAAGATTCTTCCATCTCTCAACAACAATCAGAAGACGGAGAAATTCCATAGATTCCATCAAGCTAAGTCCAGGTAATTGGTCAACGGATCACAATACAATTGAGAGCACATTTATAAATCATTTTAGATCACTTTACTCTACTTCAAATCCAAGCTTCCCCAGCGATCTGGAAAACCTTTTTGAGAAGCAGATAACAGATCAACAAAATGAAGCGCTCCAAGCAATGCCAGTTGCGGCAGAAATATTTGAGGCTCTGAAACAAATACCAAAGCACAAAGCTCCGGGCCCAGATGGTATGACAGCTTTATTTTTCCAACATTATTGGCATATCATCAGAAGGGATGTTATCAATACAGTGCAAACTTTTTTCAGAAAAGGGAAACTGTTGAGACAAATAAACCACACAAATATTGCACTTATCCCAAAAATCCCAAATCCAAGTAACCCGAGCCAATACCGCCCAATAAGCCTCACAAATGTCATTTACAAAATCATCACCAAGATTATGGCCAACCGTTTCAAAACTACTCTGAGTAGTATCATCTCCCCACTACAAACGGCATTTGTTCCTGGGAGACATATAAACGAGAATACCATAATTGCTCATAAGTTATTCCATCATCTAAAAAAAAAGACGGGAAAAAAAGGACTGATGGCAATCAAGCTGGACATGGAAAAAGCCTTTGATCAAGTAGAATGGAATTTTCTTTTCATGATAATGAAACAATTGGGCTACGGCACTGTTTGGATCAACCTGGTAAAGGAATGTATTACTACTCCAACCTTCTCTGTTCTAATAAACGGCTCTCCAAGAGGTTTCTTCAAATCACAAAGGGGCTTAAGGCAAGGTGATCCAATATCACCCTTTTTATTCATAATGGTCACAGAAGCTTTATCGAGAATTCTTCTAAAAGCAGAAGCACAGGGCCAAATGGAAGGAGTCAAAATTAGTAGAAGCAGCCCTCCAATTTCCCATCTTCTCTTTGCAGATGATACAATTATTTTTGCGAAAGCAACAGAAAGATGTGCAAAAACAATATCAAAGAGTCTGGAAAAGTACCAACAGTGGTCAGGCCAAAAAGTTAACATGCAGAAGTCCTCTATTTTCATCACAAGGAATACAAGCCAAGCAACTGAAGAGTCCATTAAACAATGGCTACCATATAAAGCAACCTCGGAGAAAATGAAATATCTTGGACTTCCAACTTCATTCAGTAGAAAGAAAAAAGAAGACTACCGAGAAATGCTAAGTAAAGTGGAAAAAAAGCTGGAAGGATGGAAATTAAAACTGCTCTCTCAAGCGAGAAGAACCACATTGATAAAAACAGTTGCAAGTACCATCCCAACTTATTTCATGGCTTCATTCAAGATTCCAAAATCAGTTTGCAAGGCACTTGATACAAGTTTTAAAAACTTCTGGTGGGGATTCCCAAAAGAAAAACATCACAATCTAACCCTCAAATCTTGGAAATCTATATATCAGCCAAAAGCTGCTGGAGGCCTAGGAATCAGACAGATGGAAAACATGAACAAAGCAATGCTAGCAAAAAAGGGATGGACAATGAGCAAAGGACAACAAGATAGACTATGGCACACAATACTGTCTACCAAATATCTCAATAATACAAATTTCTGGCAAGCAAATCCAAAATCGTCAGACTCAAGCTTATGGAAAGGGATATTGCAAACAAGAGACATACTCCAACGAGGAAGATGCTATCAAGTCAATCAAGGAGATTCGATAAATATATGGACGCAGCCTTGGATTCCTACTATGAGCAACTACAAGCCCAAACCACTGCAAGGAATGGAAGAGGCACACCCGCTGTTAACAGTTGCAGACATTATCACAGATACTCCTAGATCATGGAATATTCAAAAAATGCAAGAATTGTTTGAAGAAGAAAGCATAACAGAAATACAGAAAATCACCCTGTCCTCTTTCTCTCAAAATCAAGACAAAATAATCTGGACCCCAAGCAACTCAGGTGAATTTTCTGTTAAAACAGCTTATCATTTGATGCTCAGTAATCAAGAAACAACTTCGAACATCTTCAAAAAAATATGGAAACTGAAAATTCATGATCGACATAAGCTACTGCTCTAGAAGATTCAATGGGATATTCTACCTACCAGATCACGTATCAAAAAAGCAATCCAACAAATTCCAATGGAAGAATGTCTCCTATGCAACCAAGAAGAAGAAACAACGCTCCATCTATTCTTAAAATGCCCAGTTGCTAGAATTCTGTGGTATAGAAGTCCATGGCCACTGAATTTGGAAACCTTGCCAATCCAATCAACCTTGGACTGGATTAAAATGATCATTTCTCCAACAAAAGAATTGGGATTGAGAGAGGAAGAAGCACATCATTTCCAGTTGTTTGCTGTGATAATATTGGATTTCATATGGAAGTAAAGAAATGAAATACTCCACAAACACACCTCCTTCTGTCTTGAAACAGCAACAACTCAACTGAACAGAATATATCAAGAGTACAAAACGGCCTGGCAAGAAAGCAAGCACAAACAAGTAGAAAAATGGAAAAACCCTCCCTATAATTACCAGAGCTTCTCTTTTGATGCAGCTGTCAGAGATTCCTTCTCGGTGGCATCAGCAGTCTGTAGAGATCACAACGGTAAAATTTTGGAAGTACAAACTGAAATGCTCCCAACTTCCAATCCATTAATAGCTGAAGCAAAGGCAGCTCTTCTAGCAACGAAAATGGCTTCTCATAAGCAGCAAGAGAGAGTAATCCTGGAAGGTGACTCGAAGCTAGTAATAGAAGCCATTGTTACCAATGAACCTGCTCCACATTGGCACATCACACCCATCATTGATGACATCAAATTTATCTTAGCTTCTCAAAGGCATTGGAAATTTGCTAAAATTCATCGATCTGCAAATCGATGTGCGCATTTTGTGGCACAATGGGCAGCAACCAATCTTGTCTTTGGTAGCATACCCACTGATTTACTTTCTCGATGTAAGATATTTCTTGACAGTGGAAAGGATCCACCATAAACTTTGTAATATTACTTATTATATATAATATGCAAGCTTGATTAGAAAAAAAAAAATGGGAAGAGTCCTGGGCTATTCTTTTTTACTTCTTTTATTTTATCTCAATAAGTCACTTTGAGACTCTAGCTAGCTAGCCACGTCCATAATGGCCATGCGTATTGTTTGATGTCTATTTGATTGACCTACTTTGATTATAATTATACTACTTTGATCGAGAAATTTTGTATTTATTTATTTTCTTATTTCATGCCTTCAACATAGCTTGTTTTGAAATTAAACTTCAGAATCAAGTTCGCAAGCTACATATTTTCTTATGTGTGAAAGATCCGATACCATCTGCCTTCAGACGCGCCGCCACGGCCACCCCACAAGATTCAACCCTCACCACCACCATCTACCACACATACTTTCTTTTTCATATTCTTAACACCGTCGCTCAAAACGACAAAGACCGACCTTAGATGAGCCTATACACCACCGGCCAGACCTATTACAATATTGTATCAACTAAACGTACATAACCTAACCTATTTTACCTCTTCAAATCTTTAGAACTAACCAAAATATTATTAAAGACTTTCAATAGTTATATATGAGCCTAAGAGCATTGGCATTAGTTTCATCAAATCTATTTTTAAAATTTGATGAAAATACATGTTTTTCATAATTTCAAAACCTCCAAATCCATAACCCCACATTGGATTAATCATTAGATTTATCAAAATAATAATATAATATTATTTTTTAATAATCATATTTTTAATTTTATTTTTCATATTTTGCCATTACACTATCCAAAGAAAGCCCAACGATTAATAATCAAAGATTAATAAGAAGACATCCCAAATAGTATCGGCAACTTTTTTACTGACTTGGAATTAGATGGGAGCATCGGGATTTTTAGCTAATAATATAATATTATATTATTATAACAAATAAAATTAGTGTAGCTATAACCCTATACGAATTTAATTAGGTTATTATTTAAAGAACAAACTATTATATTACTGTACAACATTTATGCATGAAAGAAGATGGTTTTAGTTTTTACAATAAAATATTACTTTTGATGGTGAACAATACATCTTCAAATTTGAAGATGTACTTAAAATCACTATAGCTCAAAATTCAAACTTTTACATTTTGATGAAGTCCATGTAGATGATTTTATCTACATTTTTTCAAAATTTGAAGATGCATTAGATTTTGATGAAGCCAGTGCCAATGCTCTTAGCCTCCTTTGGATAGTGAAATGAAATGAGATGATCAATAAATAATAATAAAATAATTCATGAATAGTAGCAGGATAGTTTAAGTTAAGATGTTTTATGGAGATTTAGAAAATGAAAGAGAAAAAGTTGAATAAAAATATTATAAAGTTAAAATATTATTATAATATAATTTTTGTTTTGAGATTCGAAAAAGTTGAATTAGTTTTTGTGTTTTGTTTGTAAGTTTGAAAAAATTATAATAATTAAGTAATAATTAGATGAAAAATTTAAAGACTTGAAATTAAAAATTGTTTATGTTTGTAGTGTTTAAATATTGAGATGCGATGTGATGGAAGACACTTGCTATTAAGACCAGGTCTTAACCTATCGTCTCTTATAGGCTAAATTTTATTTTTTGTGTTTAAAAATCATTAAAAACATAAAAATATTTGTGACATCATTGTCATACTAATATCTGATTGACAATACATAATTTTATGTAAGCTTGGAGTTAAATTATTTTTTCGTGTACCATACAAAGCTTGTTTTTGTAAAGAAATATGATAATTTAGTCAATAGCCAATTGTTACAACCTACCTTTTTTTTTTTCAATATTTCAATCAAAATAACTTCGGCCTGCCTTAAAGAAAAGTTATGGTTTTGTCGCTAGTAAAGAAAAGTTATGATAATTTCGTCACCAGTTACAAAGCCATGATCATTATAATTTTGAGGAGGTCAGACCATTTGGGATTAAACAAATTGTTGGGTTTGAATTTTTCTGATCAACAACCTTGGTAATTGGCAGAAAAGACAAGACTCGCAGGCTAAAGCCTTGCACCCAAGTAAAAAGAACCGAACGTTACATCCCCAAGCAAGAATGTTCATCCGGATCCGGACCCGGATGCAAATAGATATTCGTTTACTGCATCTGCCTCTATCCCGGGCCGATATCCAACACATACTGGATATATAAGAGCAAATATCTACATAACCGGATATCCGGCCAGGTCTTTTAAGATCGATATCACAGGTGCCAAACAGCAGGTTCTGAAGTTTCCCCCAGCTACAAATTTTGGAATAGATTGGTAAACAAAAATACAGGTTGCCAAAACAATTAACCGTAAACTAACAAAGACATTGTTTCTGATGTGTCAACGTAATTTTATAACTCCAAACAAGATGTATATAATGAATAGCAGTCACAGGGATGATTCAACCCTTGGCGGGTATTGTATAGGAGGGATTCTAAACAGAGGTTGTAATAGAATGTAAACTGCATAACAAAACAGAACAGTGGAATAAAGCATCTTTCCTCAAGGACGCAATCAACTAAAGGGTAGAACAGCTTCGGCCAACAAAAAAAAAAAAGGTGTGCAATCTGATAGTTTTATGCCAGAGATATACAAGAATCTTGGGTCATTGTAATTGAATATTTTACTTTAATTGAATTCTAGATCTGTTGCCCTTTCTGATCCTCGGTTCATTTGGATTCTCATGATAGCTCACAGGAAGAATTCTAATGGAAGTGCGTGAACCATTAATGAACAGGCAGGAACTCACAAAACCATAGAAATCCATGCCACAGATATAAACTGTTTCCATGAACAGATGTGAAGAACATCATTTTCTCTAATAAAATGCAACATAAACTGAAATCAAACAGATTTACTTGTTGATAAGTCATGGTTGGCTTAGGAAAGAAAGAACACTACACGTTGTCATGATAATTCTTCCATGATGTCTAACATGTTAAACATACACATATGTCAGTAGAAGAAAGAAAAACTTTAAAGGACGCCATGCAACATTGGCAAAAGGGGTTTCCTCTGCTATCAGTTATAAGCCTTGTAGTTTAGACAATAGATAAGGTAACCAACAGGAATTCAGATAGAACAAGATGAAAGAATATCCCAATTAATATTACCACATTGACAAATGCCCGATGCTCCAATCAAGCAGCAATTCATATTTTTCTCATAATCCACCAAAGAATGTAAATTCGAAACAACCCCTCAACAACATATGCCGCCTCCGTAAAGACTTCCAAACTCGATCTCGAAAAAACCATGCGTGCCGCCGAAATAGAACAATCGATGCGAAGACCGACATAACCGAAAATTTCAATTCAATATCAGCTCTCGTATCTGTCCTAGAGCTTCAGAAGCTGCCTTCTCTTGAAAACCAAGAACCCCACCACGCCAATTTGAAGGATCGCAGCGATACCCACAAACAAAAGCCCAATCGTTTTCCCTGTATTGGTGATTTGCTCCCGAGGCGGTGGCGACAGGTTTCTTGGGCTATGATTGGAGCCGTTATCGTCGTCTATCTGCCCCTTCTGTGGTGGTGGCGCTCTTGAATTATATGATGGAGGCGGCGGTGGAGGTGTCGATTGAGGTTGTTGTAGTGGTGGAGGAGGCGGTGGAGAGGGAGGAGGCGGTGGAGGCAGAGGCGGTGGAGGAGGTGGTGGAGGCGGTGGTGGAGGAGGCGGTGGAGATGGAGGAGGCGGTGGAGGCGGAGGCGGTGGAGGAGGTGGTGGAGGAGGAGGCGGAGGCGGAGGTGTTGCGGGAATGTTTACGCCATCTTCTGATTGGGACTGAGCAAGGAGAGGAAGAATGCTAATGGCAAAGCCAAAGATTAGGAACACCAAGGCTAGCGATGGTTGTCCCATGGAAGAAGTGTCGACGACAACAAAACAACAGCTACACAGACAAACAAAAGTTTTCCTTTTCTTAATTGGGGTTTGGATTGCGGATTACAGAGCCTTCTTCCATCTGGGTCCAAACCCAAATGATTAGATTCCACTTCTACAGCTCTGAATTCAAGATACTTGCCTGCCAAATAGCTAGAATTTGACCTTCGGAATAGTTTTTGAATCTGGGTATCTATGATGTCTTATAACCATGAAAAATCAACCAAATGGGTCGAATGAGTTTGGTTCCCAAACGGTTGATTCCTTGATCTTTAGCTTTGATTCAGAAACCTCCCACAAACATTCGGTACTGGAGGAGAGGTCTAGGGCTCAGGGACAAGCTCGATTTCTTCGAATCTGGGTGTTAGTGATTCCAAACTTTTGGAGGATTCAGAAACAATGGGTAAAGAAATCAACAGCGGGTTTGAATCTGGGTGTTTGAGATTTTCCTTGTCTCAATAGTTCTGAGGAATCGGAAGAAAAGGTCCAGCGGGTGAATGACAACGGCATTGATGAATTGGAACGCTTAAAGAGGAGGTCGTGAGCATTGAGGAGGTTTCTTCTGCAACCTTCTAAGAAATGTAGAGATGGAGAGTCTCTGCGGGCGTCAACCGTTGGGGTATAAGTTGGGGAGATTGATTACCTGGACCAGGAAAAAGGACGTTTTTACAAGCTGTTTTTAGGAGAGAGTGAGAGAATAAACTGCATGCACAACAATACAAAGCGCACAAGGAGAAAGTGGTTTTCCCCATTTATGTGAGATCCAACTCCGTAGTTTTCTTTGTTTTTCCGAATAGGAAGATGATCAATTAGGGACACTGCGCTTGGATCATGTGGGCCCATGGGACTGGGTATCATAGTTTTGGACCTTTTTGTCGTAGAATGATGTTGAAAGTGAACCGTTGGGCCTATCATACGACATAGATCCTTGAATCAAACCCCCCTCAATTTTAGTGACATTCGAGATGTAGCCATAATATTTCATGATATCCTAGTTTTGCACATTCTTTTTTTAAAATAATAGAATCTATTATTAAAAAAACAAATTTTCATACAAATCTTAAATTTATTTCTTTTTTTAAAAATAATGCCCAAGACTTTTACATTTTAAAACGCATATTTTAAGACTATAAATATCATATGTCGGTAGTTCAATGACATGAAAAATCGATAAGAGTGAACATCTCAAACTTGAATACTAACTTAGATTGATTCCACCATAATTAATTGAATTTATATGCGAATAAAAATTCTAAATTTATTATATGTCAAATAACTTGGGAGTAACTCAAAAACTATCGAGTCACCATTTTGAACGGTGATTGCAATTTGGATTTTGGATAAGCAATTAGTATCTCAATCTCTGCCAAATCAATGTCTCAAGAAATATGAAGTTTGGGAAATTGGGAAAACGAAAACTTAATACAAAATGTTTATTCTTGCCAAATACATCTCAGCTTTGTATCATTATTGAAGGAAAGCCACAAGAAAATTCAGCCAAGAATTAGAAGTAGCATGTTTGTTTTTAAATCATTCTAATGAAAAAACGTTTTTAACATTCTCGTTCATAGATTTTTCAACCAAAAATAGGTTAAGGTGAAAAGTGGTTCATACTTTTGGAATCGTTTAGACGTGCTAACTTTATAGCCAAAAGAAAGCATGATGCATTATTGCCCCTAGTGTACGCACAAAACACATTCAACGTATATTATATTATCAAACTTTGGACGACTTTGACTAATGATTCTGTAATAGGTGACTTGGAATAATATAGATACGTATTTAAAGTGCAAGTCCTGTGTAGGAATTTTTAAAAAAGTCGGACCATCATGACAAAGTGAATTTGGTTTATATGGGTCCTACTTTTTACAATAGCAATGCTTGCACACTCTAGACCTTATACAAATCATTTTTTAAAAATAAAAAAATTAAATAAAAGATATCTATTTAGTGAAGTACCAGAGAGAAAAAATTGAAAAAAAAATTCCTTAGAGGGAAAACATAGATGGCCCCATTTGAATTGGGAGGTAAACTCAATTCATCTCATTATTACAACTTTCTTAAATTTGCACGTAAAATATAATAAATAACTCAATTTTTTTAAATATCAAAATAATAATAATATTAAAAAATAATATTTTATTTAAATTTTATTTCATCTCAACTCTCCATCCAAATGAAATTTTGTGACTGCATATGCCAATTGGCGTTGGAAGGAAGGAACCTGGAGTGGGCTGCAATTTGATTTGTTGTGAGCCCATTCAGCTGGATAATGAACTATGGTCCACAGATCCTCATCAACCCGGACCCAACACGGAACCTCTGAAAATGGTATACTGATTTTTATTTTTTTTGGCAAAATGGTACACTTGTTGAGTATGCAAATAGAGGAAAAGACTTCAGTTTGTTTAAAAAATAAATAAATGAACAGGGATTTGATTTTTTTTTTAAATAATATTTTTAATAAAAATTTAAAAATTCTTTATGCGACTTGATCACTTGTACAGTTGTTTATTTGTTGAATAACACGATATATATATATTTATATAAGTTCTAATAGTCTATGATGTACAGTGCAAAAAATGTGTTAATTATAAGATAAAAAGTGTACTTTTATTGTTTTTAAAAAATAAAAACATCATAACCACACGGGTATGACATATTTCCCCAAGCTTAAAAAATAAGTAAAGATAACTACTATTACAACTATAAAGAAATTTTATAAAAATAAATCTATAAATTGATATATATTTATATGATACGTTAAAATTATTTTATAATAAAAGTAATTTTATAATTTAATGTACCATATCAAATCACGTCAGTTTGTACATTTATTTTTATAAAATATTTTATAGCTAAAGTACTATTTCTCAAAAGTAAAATGATCGAATCACAAGAGAAAACAGGAAATCGACCACAACATCCATTTGTAGATCAAGTGATGGTAGCCCTATCTTCGTTACCACAAGTTTCATTAGCAACATCAATCCTAAGGTGGGTGAAGCAAGAGGAGCATTGAAGGCATCAAAGAGGCACATCACATAAATTTGAAAAAATTATAAATTGAAGGAGATTCCCAACAAGTGATTGATTTCATTTCAGACCATAATTTCAGATTTAATTGGGAAATTCAAGATATCTGCTTCAATCATTTGAAGACTGGGTTGTAAGTAAAATTGATTGATCACAAAAGCGATGTGCGCATGAAATAGCACAATGGGCTGCTTCCAATCATCATTATAAAAACTTGCCCCTCTCCGCTATTCCACCAACACTGTTGAGATTTCATTGTGGAAAAGATGCTCCTGGTTTGTAATATTTTAATACTCAAACTATATATTTCTTTTCCCAGCTTTTATAATGAAATAGTTAACTTGCCGAGAAGGAAAAAAAAAGGGAATCAACATGGTGTAACAAAAATCTTGTACTGTTCATATGAACATTACAAAAACTTTTGTTACATCTGTGGATTTCTCCTGTATGTTTTTTCCTTGATTGTGTCAAAAGTTCAAAACTCTAAAAAAAATCTCACTTACATATTAAAACCTATTTCGTGGCGAACATCTAAGAGTATTAGCAGTGGCTTCTCTATCTTCATCTTTATCTTTATATTTGAAGAATCTGTCTTTAAAAAGGTCTACATTGACTTCTTCATCTTTATATTTTTACATAACTATAAACAGTCATTTTTTAAACATTATTTTATCATTTTTTTTTCTCTCATACACATTAAAATTAACTTTATAAAATTTATATTAAAATAATTTTGATACATAAAATTTGTATTAAGTTGATAATACAAAGTGGATGCTAATTGTAAAATATATATAAAAAACAATTTTAGAAAACAAATAAAAAATAAAAAATTAATAATATTTTGTTATTATTTGGTTCAAATTTGCATAAACCAATGTGAGAATCATTCTTCAAATACAAAACTAATTTTCAAATTAGATAATTTTAAAGATGCATATAAAAAAAACCATTGCTAGTGCTCTAATCAAATTAGACATCTAATATTAAAAATTGCAATCTTATAATTACAATCTCCAAAAATTGGTAATTTCCTAGCATTCTTCCTTTCAAACATGCACAAATACAAAGGGATCCCACATACTGATGTGGCACACTGTGCCACACACACACACATATCTCTCTCTACCAACCCCTCACTGATGTCACTGTCGTCACCTCTCACCAACGTTACCGTTCAACTTTCCTCGTCCCTCGCCGACGTTGCTACTGCACCCCTCACTTTCCTCGCCACTAGCCGACGTCGCCCTTCACCGCGCTTCCGTCGTCGTCGCTATTGTCACCCCTCACCGACAAATACGAGATATTTCTCTCTCTTTTCTCTTGGTTAGGTTGAGGGGTTGGGAAACGGGAAAAGGGAGAGGGGGCATAAAGAGAGAGATTAAAAAAAAAAAAAAAAAGATGAAGAATGGGGAAATGTGAAAATAATATGTCACATCAGTATGTAGAATCTTTTTATGAGATTTTTTTGTATTTATAATGTTTTCTAACACAAAAACACCCTCCTCCTTCGCTCGCAAAAAATCTCCCACAATAGTAAACAAATCACAAGATATAAAAGAGGCTGAGGTCTCGTTTGGATTGGAAAAATATTTCATCTCATCTTATCTCATCTCATTATTACAACTTTCTCAAATTTATACGCAAAATTATTTTTTTAAAATCTTAATTCAACTTTTTTAAATTTCAAAACAACAATAATATTTAAAAAATAATTTTTTTAATTTTTATCTTTCATCTAAAATAGTCTCTAAATACAATCCAGCCTTGAAAGTGATGTTGAGGGGATGACGGTACTCCTGACCCGAGTTGATTGCAGAGAGTTTGTGGTGGGGTGGGGGGAACAAGGAGATGTTGGCATTCAAGAGACAGACAGAGAAAAGGAATAAATAGGAGGGATAATGGGACGAAAGGAGATGGCATTAGAGATGATTTTTCTTCTTAATTTCCCCGTCTGTTGGTCAATGACTTTGCCAGTCATTGCCCAGCAACAGGTTACAGGACAGGAAGAGTTGTCCTAGACTAGACTAGTACCACATGCATGCATCATGCATGAGAATGACTCCTACTTTAAGAAATATTCAGAGACAAGGATTATGATTTTCAATAATTATCTTATTCAAATGATTTTCTACCATTCAAGATATATATATATATATATGGTATTTTAGTTTTCATTCATGTATATAATTAAATTAATTAAACGCTGGCCTCCAAATCATCTAGATCAACGTACAGGATGATCAAACGATTCAAACCCTTTTGTTTGTTTTGCGCTTAGAACGTTCAAAATTAATTAGTTATTTTCGTCCATTAACAACTTTTCCGGCTTTTCTTTTCTTCTTTTGTCTTAAACTGTTTATTTTAGAAAATTAGAACATGATCGAACAGAGAAAGGTCAAAAGCCGGATGGTGGGTGCATGATCGTAACTTTTGGTCTATAAGTATATAAATATATACATACATATATATATATATATGTATGATCTGTCCACCATCAAAGCATGTAAGCAACCAAATTAAAGCAAAGAACCTGAAACGTCTATGATCTATCTATATATAGCTGGTGAAAGCCTGGAACTAATTTCCATGGAGGAGAATCCGGAACAGTATTAGTATTGGTAGCTGAACCCTATTTATATATACGAGGAAAGGCTTTAGTTTCGAGGTGTACTTGATATAATGATTTAAATAAAAAAAATAAAAAAGTCAGTAACTTATTTTTTTGAGAAAAAAAATATAAAGTTAAAGAAAGATAAAAAATTAAGATAAAAAAAAAATCTAAATTTCAGCAAAGTATGAACATAAGTCTACATTCATATTGGATTATCTATTTACTTCTAAAGAGTAAAGTCATTTTAATTTTTTTATTTAAAAAAATTGAAATAAAAAAAAAAGGAAAATGAGTACACTGTCAAAATAAAAAAGATATGAAAAAGTGACGTCATATCATGTGCGCCACGGGGCTATTAAGGACTTTTTGGTAAAACATGATCCTTTATTAAATTCTACAAGAGAGTTATACGTCAAATGGTCAAGAAAGGCATTTTGGAAAAAAAAGATTTAACGAACTTAATGAAAAAACAACAAAAGTTAAAAAATAACAAAAATTACTATTCATAGTTAGATAGCCACTTATTATAATAGAGTAAATATGATATTTTTTTTCTATTTAATGAGTAAGGAATTATTTTTAAAATTATTTTTAATATTTAAAAATTTAAAAAATTATATGAAAAAAAAAAATCCAAATACCTCTCCATATAGCAGGGTCTGAGGCTAATTGCTAGCTTACATAATCATCCAAAGACTAAGGTCATATTTGGATAATAAATTGAAATGAGATGAGATGTTTTTAAATGAAATTTAAAAATTGAATAAAATATTATTAGAAGATTGTCCTTAGCTTCTCAATAGTATTCACAATAACCATTGAATAAAGACCAAGGCTTCTTCCTGTAATAATACTCCCTCATCAAGGACCTGACCATTTTGATTAAAACCAATCGTCTCCATTGATGATAGTCCAATATTTTAGCAAAAAGCATTACCGAAAGTAAGGATTGCGATTTTTCATTTGAGTGTCCCGCCACCCAAACAGAGACAGACAGCCTGTGGAAAAGTATTTATTCATTTTAAAACCACCATCATAAGGCTTAAAGCATGGCTTGGGCCCATAAAACATATCCAATGCAAAGCATTGAGGTGATTGGGCTTGGGTATTAGGCAAACCGAGCCCATGAAACAAGGGCCCACTTAATTATCAACAGTATTATTGTTTTTGGATATAAATTCTCTTCTGCTTTTTAACTTCTTTTAAGTTATCTCGGTGAGTTTTCAGAGGGCATTATTTGACTGTTGAGTTATTGCACTTCCTTGTTAAGAAAATTCTTGGGTTCTATAATCATCCAAAATTCTTGTGGTACCAATCATGTATGATCGAGTTGCGAGCTGTATGGATTTGGGTTTATACTAACAATTAGCTTTTATCATGAGTCAAAATAGATAAAAGAAATAGACACATCAAGTGGATCAAATAATATTTACTATTATCCTCATAAAGATTTCGAGTAACATTAAATTAACAATAAATGTTGTATTAATATGTATATTTATCTCTCACTTGAATCTCCCAAATTCGAATAAGAATTTGAGGAGTTTTTTTTTTCCTTCAGAGAAGAGGGTTTCTAGTGTTATTGAAGGTTTTTACTTTGCTAGATCGAAGAGGTCTTAGGGTTTAGTGAACATCCCGAAAGTGCAGGTTTATGTGTGCTACTCCAAGGGCAGAACTAGGATTTGGTGTCTGGGCGGCAATCAGCAAAATGTGCGGTATGTATCAGCATAAATAAAATGTATTTTTTGCATGCGACTATATAAAAAAATAATCATACGTCATAAAATTATATAATTTTTCTTGGTTTACTCATAATTTTCTTAGCTTTAAGAACAATTTATAGATCAAGAATAAACCAGAAAAGTACTTAATAATATAAAATTCGTTAGATTTTTATTGTATAATTTGTATAATTGTATTACTATTAATAAGTGAAAAAAAAAGCATGTGAATAACTAATAAATTCTTCACATACACTCTCTATTTCTCTAGAAGCTTCTCATCAATCATCTAGCTAGATAAATTTGTTGCCTCTCATGTGCAAGAATTTTCCAAATTTGTTTTAACTATTAAATAAACTCTCTTGAAACTTCTAGCTAGTTAACTGATTAATATGTGGTTAAAATCATCTCAAAGGTTATAAAATGAAGATTATGTATATGTGATAGGCAAGAAACTCAATGAAGTCGAGAATGATCGAGAAAAAAAAATCATATAATTATGTAAGTTTAAAAAGATAAGAAAAACTTATATGATATTATTGATACGAAACTAAATAAATCGTACAATGCACACCAAAGAAAAATAAAGAGAGATATTGATAAAATATTTCATCATTTCTGCTTTTTCGTGTTTATGGTGTTGGGGGTAGACTTTAAGTTCTGTGGATTTATTTTTTGTTTTGCTTCCTCTCAATCTCAAATTTGAAAAAAGAACTGTTTCTGCTCACACGCAAATCCGTTCGGTCTGGGAAAAGGAATGACATTTGGCTGGGTACATGGCATAGAGGTAGTCAGTCAGGTAGGCTTTTTAGCATGTCGTGTCAGTGCTACTCTCTCAAGTTGCGTCAGTGCTATTCTCAAAGTTGTTTGGCTGTGTCAATGCTACCCTCTCATCTCAAATGGTGAAAGTTGAAAGAAGAAAGCATATTGTGTCATGTGTGCGTTAGACTATGTCAAATCAAGAATATTTGAGTGCTACACCGTCTGTTTGAGTGTTGAGGAGGGAAATCTTAAATATTTTAAAAGTATTTATATTTAAAATTGTAATTACATAATATATATATATATAAATAAAAGATTAATTTTTAAAACTTTGGAGGTAGTCTCCAATCTCCAACACAGTTCCACCCCTGGCTACTCGTATATTTTCGTTGAGGTTACAATAGGAGGAGGGGGGTTGTGAAAAAGAGATCAGAGCATGTTGTCAATGAACTTGACATTACGCAAAGAATCCGTGTCTTTTTAATGTCGTATCGTAGAGAGCCGAATGATAAAACATGATAATTTTCTTGTCTCAAACCTATGATTTTCTGATCCTCCTCTGACATTATTCAAACACAGAGCTGTCATAGAATTTTGTCTTTTAATCATTTTGGTTTTGCTAATCAATCCACGTTAGCTGCCTATTTCCCATTTTCGCATGTGCTCTCTCTCTCTGCTTCAGTAAATTTGGTACCCACTTCTGAAAGTAGCTCGATCGAACAGTCTGAAAAAGCAGACTTTTTCATATAGAAAGGGAACCGATGAAGTTTTCTCTATAAATGGTTTCTGGTCCAAGATTTTAGTCACCTAACCCTTGAATTAAAGTAAAGTACTTCAAACCTGATATCGACTTTTGGCAGACCTTTCTTTCTTTTTTGTCTGATTTCATCGAGAAATCGCATGCAGGCTTTCTGTAGCAAATCAATAATTCATTAGAATAATGTATACGGCATTGTTTTGCAAACGTAGTAGCTTACACACTCCACAGTCATCTCTTCGATCCGTCTGGTTGAAGGACTCGATGAATCAATGCTGCTGCATCCATGATTGAATTAATTGAGGACCATCTGAAATTAAGCCCCACATGATGTTAGTCAAACATCTTCAACTACCACCAATTTACAATATGGGGGGGCATTTGATTTAATGATGTTTTTGACGTTTTTAGTGTATAACGTGTAGCACATTCGCGTGATACGCGGTTGATTATTGAGTTATCAAAACGCAATTTCTCAAATCTTCAAACAAGAAGTAAGTAAGATAAAGTTACGTAGTAAGAAAAAATTCTTTTCATCAATAACTATTCATCATCTCACACTTCATATCTTATGAAAAACATCTTCATATATTATAACAAACACTTCTATATTCTATAAAAAGATATAAATGTAGGGTGTGAGAATAAATAGTAACTGATACGTAATAAATCCTGCAATTATCTCGAACCTTCAAAATTCGAAGTTGAATAACCTTTAAAATGACCTTTCAAATTACTTCAAACTTAAATTACCAAATTTATAGGGCACTAAACATAGCAAAGTTACTAATTTGAAAATTATATACTTCAAGGCCTTACTGCAACAAATTAGAAGCCCAACCAATCCCTAAAAAATAATAAAAAGAAAAGAAGCCCAACCAATCATATGATTTTTACTATGAGGTTCTCCCCGCTCTGTGGCTCTGAAAAGTTGCGTTTTTCAGCCTAAAAGTGCTACCTGCAGCCAAACCCTCAGCATATTCCCCGTTGACACAAACCTTTTAGAACCAATCTGCATAGCCTTTTCTATATGGATATATTTAAGAAAAATCTATAAAAAAATTTACTTCTTCACCTGTTTGATATATTAAAAATTATAAAATTTAAAATTTAAGTTTAAAAAAAACTAACAAAATAAATATCATAAATAAAAATATAAATAAAAATGTAAATACATGGATAGCTATTACTTAGTTATATCTTGCACATGGAAAAAGGAAATCGTACAGATTGAAATCATTTTTTTTGTTTTTTTACCTACCACAGCTACTACATGACAGAGCTATCCTACTCTACTCTGGGTATCTAATGATTTTACCATCTGATCTGTTCATCTTTACTCACTAATTATGATGCTTTGGGTGACCTTTTAAACGCACTGACTCTCGAGTAGTTTGAAACTTTCTTTTTCCCTTTAGCAGCCTTTGTAGTAGCATCGAGCGTGTAAAAAAAATTTACTGCGCTCGTATTGCTCAATTATTAGGCCCATGATCAGAGGGATTTTTTTCTTTATGTACTTCCAAATTTCATATCCCATTTACAGACACATGACACACAAATAAAAGCGGCAGCTGAGGCTCTTCTCCTCCACCAAGAAAGGTAGATAATAGGAAGAACCAGAGCAAGCTCCCCAATCTTCTCAAAATCTCTCTCTCTCTCTCTCTCTCCAACTTTAGAGACATCTACCAACGTAAGATAATGGCTTCCACGACAGACAAGTCAATCAAAAAAGAAGTTTCCAGATTGGAAGCCAAGAATAAGATCTACACTAAGAAGGAAGTCAGCAAGGGAGCTTGGACAGCAGAGGAAGATCAGAAACTGGCAGAGGTCATTGAAATCCATGGTGCAAAAAGGTGGAAGAAAATTGCAGATAAATCAGGTCTTTGTTCACTCCTCCAGTCGAAGTCTTAACTGTTAAATAACTTCACTGTATTCTCTTAGAAAGAAGAAGAAATCTTCCTAAATTTGATCATTAGGCTTAACAGGTCTGTGCTTGTTGAAGGTCTGGATCGGTGCGGTAAGAGTTGTAGACTGAGATGGCTGAATTACCTGAGACCCAACATCAAGAGAGGGAATATATCTGCGCAAGAAGAGGATTTGATTCTGAGGCTCCATAAACTACTGGGAAACAGGTATAGTTCACATGTGAAAAACAGAAGTTACTTTGAATACAATCAAGTTTGCATATCTTGATTTTTCTTTGCTGCGTATACTTCTTTTAGGTGGTCTCTGATTGCCGGAAGATTACCGGGACGAACAGATAATGAGATAAAGAACTACTGGAATTCTCATTTGAGCAAGAAAATAAAACGGGATAAACAGAGAGGAGCTGCTACAGGAGAAGGCTGCAATGCTCAGGAAAATAAAGCGGAAGAGAAAGTCAATGTAGAAATGAGGGAGGAGGAAAATTCAGCTGGAGGAGTTGCAGACTCAGAAAAAATCAAATTTGATGTAGATGAGTTCTTTGATTTCTCTAATGAAAGTGCGTGGAATTTAGAGTGGATTAGCAAATTCCTTGAACTGGATCAAGAGCTCAATGTTATTATATAAATTCCATATATAAGCTACTTGTTTTCTCCCTATGAACCCAGTGAAGTTCATGCTAATCAGAGATGAATGGAATTTTCTTAATTTATCGACTCTTTTTTTCCCTGTTGTCACCCTCATTTTTGAAGTTTCTCGTTTGTCTTTTATCCTGCAGTAATACAGTTAAACAACATGGCTAGGCCTAGCTAAATCTTTTAGAAAAAAGAGAGAAGAGGAGCACTAAACTGCAGACTCCGGCATTTAATCCTCGTTCGGTGGTGACAGATACTCTCTCTCTCTTTCTCTCTCGGAAAAGTTGTCGAGGACAAAACCACTCATGATATGCAAACTCATTTCGAAGAGAAAGTAGCAGAATGCGTTGTATTGTTCTTTGGATAATCAATAGCATTTGTACCAAGTTATAATATTTTAAAGGGACCAACAAAACACTCTCACTAACACGGGATTACTGCAGTATTTATACCTTCCCTCGGAAAATATGGTTATATTGGGTCAAGCTTTTGAATTTATAATATTTTCCTTATTTTTCACAAAAAGTGCTGGGACTTTCCAGAAAACTTTTGCCAACCCTATTGGGTGAACGCATTTCATTGGACTAATCGCTTGAACCTATCAATATCTGCCTCTGTTTTGATCTATTGCTGTATTCTAGCGCAGGCTAAACCATGCATGGCATTTTTGTTGGATAAAATACTGAATGGCTCCTATTGTCTTCTTTTTTCTTTATATATATATATATATATTGAGGAGCAGTTAAATAGACAATTCATTCGCCTTCAATCTTTCAATCCAAAACAGGTTTCTGGAAAAGGACCTAATTAATTAAAGCATTAATGCCTGTCTCCACACATGAATGCCATCATTTTCTTTGTTGGAGGAAGATATTTTCAACTTCACACTTTGACAATTCAGCCTGCGATCGTCTGCCACACAGACATTGCCAAGTGCACGATGCCAAAGACATTTCCGAACTTATAAACATAATTTCGGTCGTTCCTTGCACTCCCGTAAAAGAAAAATCATAATATATATATATATATGTATATAAACGTTGGATTAGAAATGAATGTGAAAAACTCATGAAATAGCGAAACTAAACAATTTTTGGATCTTCTAAAGCTTTGTTTGTATAACCTTCATGATCTTCTCTTTCTCTCGTTATTTTCTCTCTCTCTTTTTTTTAATGATTTCTTTCATGTTTTTTCAACTTGGAAAATCCTTTATATATCTCATGATTAACAAGCAGGTTCACAGTCTGCAAATATTGTATCCATCGATCGTCTCATAAAAGCTCAACCTACCCGACCAACTTCGATACTCGCTAGTGTACCTAAATCAATTAACGATGGGATGGCCATATTTGCAAAAGAAAAAATCTACACAATTTAATTTTTTTATTAAATAAATATTTAATATATGAATAATGAATAGAAGAATTGAATTAATTTTTTAAAAAATTTTTTTTAAAATATAAAAAAAATATTAAAAATTTAAAAATATATGATACGTAAAAATTAAGAAGTCGTGTAGTATTGCCCTTCGCAAAATGTGTTCTTTTGCTATCCATAGCTAGGCCAGCTGTGGATGGCTTTGTTGTCCTTCTTCCTTCCAATTATTAGGATCTGCAGAATGCAAATGGCTTGAGCAGTAGAGTGAAAGCCGGGCCGTGCATGATGTTACATATGGCACTAGCTTTCCGTACGTGCTCAGCACAGCATGTCCTTTCACTTCATTACTTTCATAGGCCAGTTTAGGATTACTACATAATTAATAGCGTTGCGTTTGGCAAATAAACATTAATGCTGTAGAGGCTGTAGCTTAGACAAACAAAATCTGAGTTCAACTGGTGATCAAAGTAGATCGAAGAGTTTATGGAATCTGTTGGACATTCAGTCCTTCCTGACAGATTCCGAGACAGGCTGCAATAAAATTTACGAAGTTGACAAGATGATCAACTCGTGTCGAACATGGGTCCTTCCTGACAGATTCCTGGTTGGATGGACACTTGTATGCACCGTCATGTGCATTCAATTAAAATTCCCCCCGCTGTTATTCTGTCAATTCTTTCGTAGAATGACCGTACAAATAAAGTGGAATCTGTCCTTTTCTTACAACTACTGCAGAATACATGCAATCTAGGTTGCTTAAAATTAAATTCTTCTATAAATAAAATCAAATCAAACCAAGTCCTTTTCATTAGCGCAACACATAGCTGACTTCATCTGGCAAAAGAAAAAGTTAGAAAATTGGTGAGTTTTAAACGTGTGAATCTATAATTCTTACATTGAATGCAAGAGCCAGCAAATCATATTCTCCCGCGTAAAAGCTGCTTTGAGATCCCCTGCCTGAGTAATATTTGAAAGGGACACACACCACGCCATGTAAGAAAAAAGTTTCATGTAATCAAGTGATAAATGTATCCGAATGATGATTAAGTTGAATCATTTTTCTGGCAATTGTACTGCTGCTGGATTAATTTCCAAAACAGAGAAGTATCAAACTGTCTTTTAACACAAGTTACCTCGCCTGCCCAAATTAATTCTTTAAGCTGACCTTCTGAAGTTTTGTGCAGATTCTCCAAATTTTCATTACCCTGAGTATAAACATGAGTTTCCCTTGCCAATTTCATTTCCTCCAACAGAGGTGCCTTGGACCCATTTCTTTCGTTTTATATTGAATATCAATTTAGTTTCCAGCCTAATCAAAGCTTCAACTTCACCAATTGACAATCAAATCTTCCCAACTTATGATCTGCAATTTCCATCATGATGATTTCTACAGGAACACAAGTCTTAATGAAAGAACCATGAGATGTTCTTCTGAATGATGACAAACATATCAACACACAAAATAACAGCTGTGACGAAATTTAGATTTTCACGCTGTAGTATAAATGAGGCTGCAACTTAAACTTAATTACGATCAAATTGATTGCACATGATTTCTATTTTTTTTTATGTCGGAAACCTCCCAAGACAGGACCCTTCGGACCCACCCCTGTAGAGTAAACTCTGGTTCTGTGCACTACACTCTCAGAAGTTTTCCTACACAGAATTGATTAAATCGCTAGCTTTTTGCCAGGGGGTGTGGTCTCAAAAGATTGTTTGCACCCATGAGGTGTTTAACCTTGGACCTTGAAGGGAATGTATTGAACCTTCCACCTTGACATCCAAGTCTCAAGTGAAATGTCAAAACCATGACACCTCGGCAGAAGTTTCTGGAATAGGTTAGGATTGTTGATGCGTGTCCTCTGGGCACTTTTGTAATTGTAATGACATAGTACTCTAACAAACTCTGCCCTTGCTCTGTATTTTTCTGTTATGCATAGCACATATTTGTAAAAACGTCCACTAGAATATTCGTTTGTAATCTCTATAAAGGCACATTGTACAAATCCTTTTCTGCAATGAGAAACAGAATACTTTTCACTCTCCACAAATTCCATCATGGTATCAAGAGCCACCAAGTGACTCACGTCCTCTTTTTTTTCTTTTCTTCTTCTCCTCCATTCCCATCTTCATCCTTCCTCTTCTCCTCCCATGGCCAACCCTGCTTCGGACAAAGATGGTTCTTCTCTTATTCCCATTCAACTTCCAAACAACTTTTCCCATATAGTCTCTGTCAAGCTTACCTTCAACAACTACCTTCTTTGGCGAGCCCAAATTGTCCCATATCTTCACGGTCAAGGCCTTTATCATTTCATTGATGGCTCCCTTCCTCCTCCACCTCCTATAATCTCACCATCTCCACCTTTCGTTCCTGGTCTCCCCTCTGCTCCCAAACCCAATCCATCCTATATGCAATGGTGTCGTACCGATCAACTTCTACTTAGCGCACTTCTCTCCTCCCTTACAGAATGCATCCTTGCTCAAGCTGTCTCTTCCCGAACATCTCGTGAACTATGGCTCTCTCTAGAAACCATGTTCACTTCTCAATCCCAAGCTAAGATATTCTAGATTCATCACCAACTCACAAATCTCAAAAAAGGCTTCTTCTCTGTAACAGATTACCATCGCAAGGTCCGTCTCCTCTTCGACACCATGACTGCTGCTGGCGAACCACTCCGTGACTCTGAGGTGGTTTCATACATCCTAAATGGCCTCACCTCTGATTTTGATTCCTTCGTTATTTCTGTGTCCACTCGAGCCACACCCATTACCTCTGTTGAACTATTCAATCTTCTTCTGACCTTTGAGAGCTGAGCGTCACTAAACATAGCCTAGCAAGGTCTACTTCCAAACCCCACTGCCTATATCACCACTCAATCTCACTCTAGAGGTGGCAGATCAAATTTCGAGGAGGTTGTACCTCTTTTCGTGGAAGAAACCGTGGCGATAGAACCTCTCCCAATTTCTCTTCTAATTTTTCTCCATCTCCTTTAACCTTCAATCGACCAACTTGCCAAGTCTGCAATAAGGCTGGTCACGTTGCTCTTCAATGTTACTACCGTTTCGACCAAGCCTATCAATACAATCCCTCCAATATCCCTTCCGCTAACTTCACTTCTTCTCAGCCTTCTTCCAATATTTAGTGGTACCCTGACTCTGCTGCTACCAACCACATAACCTCGGAGCTTCAAAATCTTAATCTCTCAACTGACCCTTACCATGGACCTGAACAGATAGCAGTTGGGGATGGTAACACGCTTCTAATAACTCATATTGGTGATTTTTGCATTTCTTTTTCTTCTTCTAACTTTCTTCTTCATAACTTGTTGCGTGTTCCTCACATTACAAAGAACTTAGTTTTTGTCTATCAATTCTGCTGTGACAATGGTGCTTATTTTGAATTTCATGATTCCCATTTTTGTGTGAAGGACAAGCAAACAGGGAATCTTCTCATCCAGGGACCAACACATAATGGCCTTTATCTCTTTCCACCTTCAGACACCAGCATTCTCTCCCTGTGGCTCATGTTGGTGAAAGAACTTCTCTCGCTCAATGACATCACAGACTCGGTCATCCATCTCTTCAACTTGTCTCCCAGATCATTCGCACCAAATGTCTACCTTTTGTTCCTACTCAGTCCTCATTTTATTATTCTATTTGCCCCTTGGCCAAATGTAGACAGCTTCCTTTTAATATTAATACAACTCGTTCTTCTACTCCACTGCATTTAATTTTTGTTGATGTTTGGGGTCCCTCTCCCTATATTTCTCATGATGGTTTTCAGAATTACATCTCCTTTGTTGATGATTATAGTCGACAAACTTGGTTTTATCCGATTGTTTCTAAGAGTGATGCCACATCAACCTTCTTACTTTTTAAAAAAAATGCTGAGCGATTATTTAATGCCAAAATTAAAATCGTGCAAAGTGATTGGGGTGGTGAATTTCGGCCACTTATCAATATTCTCAAAAATGAAGGAATAACACATAGGCTCTCATGTCCTCATACACACCAACAAAATGGTGTTGTAGAGAGAAAGTATCGCCATATTGTTGAAACTGACCTTACTCTTTTAGCAACAGCTTCTCTTCCTTATCATTTTTGGGCTGATGCTTTTCACATAGCAACTTATCTCATCAATTTTCTTCCATCTCCATCCCTTCACAACAAATCACCTCACGATCTTTTTTTTAAAAATTGAACCTAATTATAAATTTCTTAAAGTTTTTGGGTTTGAATATTGGCCCAATCTTAGGCCCTACAACAATCATAAAATTAATCTCCGTTCTCTTTCCTGTCTCTTTCTTGGATACAGCCCAATACACAAAGGGTATAAGTGTCTTCATCTCCCTACCAATCGTTTGTACATCTCACGTGACATCTTTTTCAATGAAAAATCATTCCCCTACTCATCCTTCATCTCCGGCCTTAACAAAACAAAATCAGTTTTGGGCCTCAATCCTCCTCACCAAACTCATACGTACCTCCCAATCTTTGTTCTGCCTACCTCCAGCCCAATATCACCATCAAGCCCAAACCCACAAAATCCCTCTTCTGCCCCACCTCTCTCATATCTCAATTCTCTTCTCCATTTAATTCACTCCCTTCATCTACATCTAACCCGAATCCTTCAAACCCTAACTTTCCCAATCCATCAACTTCCTCATCCCAACCACCACCACGACCTCCTCCTCCACCATCTCCAATCATCACCTGCTCCAAAACAAACAGCTCACGACCCAAACAGCTCACCCATGGTCTCATCCCGTACCCATCTCCTCGGCACTGCTTCTCCATGTCCATTAACACACCTGAAGAACCATTGTCCTATGCCATTGCATCTCAATTTTTTGACTGGCATGAGGCCATGAGTAGAGAATTTCAAGCACTTCTTCAGACCAAAATGTGGTCCCTTGTTCCCCCTTCCCCTTCCTCTAATATTGTTGGTTGCAGGTGGGTGTTTCGTACGAAGCACAATTCCGACAGCTCAGTCGAATGACGCAAGGCAAAGCTTGTCGCCAAAGGTTTTCACCAGCAATAAGGAGTTGACTACGCCGAGACCTTCAGCCTGGTTGTCAAACCAACCACGATCCGCTTGGTTCTTTCTCTTGCCGTGTCAAGAGGATGGTCTCTCAGGCAAATCGACATTCAAAATGCCTTCCTCCACGGTGTTCTCATCGAGACTATCTACATGACTCAGCCCATCGCATTTGTCAATCCTGAGCATCCCGAGTACGTGTGTCACTTGCATAAGGCCATCTATGGTCTTAAACAAGCACCTCGTGCTTGGTTTGCGCAGCTTTCCTCCTCACTTTGTGAGTATGATTTTGTTCCTTCTCGGTCTGATCCATCTCTTTTTATTTATGATTTGAACTCCATGCTCATTTATGCCTTAATTTACGTTGACGATATCATCGTAACTAGTTCCCACCCTTCTCAGATAGAACACCTTAATTCCTTTCTGAACAATGTTTTTTCAGTCAAAGATTTAGGACAATTGTCTTTTTTTCTTGGCATCGAGATTTGTCATCTGAACAATGGTATTTTATTGTCACAAAGGACATACATATGTGATTTACTCTCTCGGGTTAACATGCTTGCTGCCAATGGAGTCATTTCTCCAACGGCAGCTTCTAGTCGACTTTCACTTTCTGATACACCTAATTTTCCCGATTCAACTATGTATCGAAGCATTGTCGGGAGTTTACAATATCTTTCTCTTACTCGACCTGACATTGCCTTCAGTGTTAATAAAATTTGTCAATTCATGCATCAACCGAAGGTTCCTCACTGGCTTGCTGTTAAAAGGCTACTCAGATATTTAAAGCAAACACTTAATTTTGGCTTATTCATTCATCGGTCATCTAGTCTTCAACTTCAAGCTTTTTCTGATGCCGACTAGGCTGGTTGCCCAGATGATCACCGCTCTACGAGTGGTTTTTGTATTTTCTTGAGTAAAAATCTCATTTCATGGTCTTCTCGCAAGCAACGCACTGTTGCTCGCTCAAGTACCGAGGCTGAATACAAAGCCCTTGCTAATACCATGGTTGAATTACTATGGATTTAGAATCTCTTGAAAGAACTTCATGTTTTCATTTCTGACACTCCTCTTCTTTGGTGTATAATCATGGTGCCACCTATCTCTCAGTTAATCCCGTCCTTCACTCTCGCACTAAACATATGGAAATTGATTTCCATTTTGTTCGTGATAGAGTAGCTGCCAAAACTCTTCAGGTTGCCTTCTTACCATCCAAAGATTAGCTGGTTGACATACTTACAAAGCCCCAAGCAGCACCATGTTTTCAACTCCTCAAAACGAGCCTCACTGTGGTGGATACCATGTTAGGCTCGAGGGGGCGTATTGAACCTTCCACCTTGGCATACAAGTCACAAGTGAAATGTCAAAACCATAACACCTCGGCAGAAGTTTCTGGAACAGGTTAGGATTGTTGATGTGTGTCCTCTGGGCACTTTTGTAATTGTAATGACAGAGTACTCTAACAAACTCTGCCCTTGCTCTGTATTTTTCTGTTATGCACATCACATATTTGTAAAAACGTCCACTAGAATATTCGTTTGTAATCTCTATAAAGGCACAGTATACAAATCCTTTTTTGCAATGAGAAACATAATACTTTTCACTCTCCACAAATTCCATCAGAATAATACCCCAAGACCAAGGCCTTTACCACTTGTGCAATCGCATGATTTCTATTTATAAGCATCTTGTGCTGATACTGAACCACCAAGCCAGGATGGTCACCCAAACATTTTGCTATCATTACAAAATTCTTCTTTTCCAAATGAGAACAAATAGGGACCAAGTAAAAGTCTCTGAAAGGATGGCAAGGAGTGACAACCTTTAAGATTCCAAAGGAAAAATGGAGGTAAGAATTGACAAGGCACTGTAAGTTGTAACATTGGTTATGCATCAAAATTTATTCCGCAGTTGGATAGCAATCAATGGGAAGTACATCCTTTTAATACCCATATATTAGGCACAAATCTTGTCCAAATCAAATCATAATGAATTTAAATTCAGTTCCACTTTTCATTTCCTAATATCACCATCAATCTACCAGCAAATCGTGTTTCCTTGCATGCATGGAAGTAATAATCCAAATTTCTGCAAAACATGAAGGCTCATAAAATCAGTGATAACGAAAAGCAAAAAGGAGAGTGGTTTATCTGAACAATATTATCTTCCTTACGACCTAACAGATCAAGGAGAAATCAGAGAAAGTGACATTGAGTGCTTCCGCAAATATACTTACTACATGAACAATTTTACAACAGCTCCCATCACCGTTAGCCCCACGCCATGGAACAAGCATAATTTACCACCAGTTTACCATCAAAACCAAAATTCTGCAATGATCAAAGAGATGAAAGGGTTATGGTAAAATGTAGACTAGCCATGAAATTTAAAAGATAATTACACAAGTAAATTGGACATAAATAGTCAAATGGGAGCGACTCAGTGGACAGACGACAGTACAAACATTACTAAAACATGTGCCCAGGATTTCAACTCCTTGCTTACTAAGAATGAAACACGATGAAATACATCCCCAATGAAGCGAACATCTATTCAGACCCAACACAGCAGCTTACGTTATACAAATCGATTACCAATTCGTCTGGGTTTGGCGAGAACGCACTGTTGACATAAACAAACTACAAGACAATAAACAAAAGATTACTCTGAAACCCAAAGACCATTACAAAAACACGAAAACAACACCACAAAACAAATACCAACGTCTCCCGATGAAGCTGCCGCCGTAGAAAGTCAATTACTTTAGCGAACTTGTCACTTCCAGGTATCTGCCAAACCAAAGAATATTTGACACGAGCATACCAATATTACAATTTGTTTTCCAAGCGCACAAAAATGATAATAGGACATCAGGTTTCGTTCTTATTGGCAAAATCCATATGCAGAAATGCATGAAAAAATAAAATATGGAAAGCCCACTTAGGATTTCAAAGGCGGTTCTAGTAATCCACAGTATGAAAAAAAATATAATTATACACTTTTCTAGTAAGTACGACAAAAGGAAATACAGACTATAAACCCTTTCAAGAAATACCTTAAATTTGACTTGTTTGAGTATAGGGGCATCGCCAGTAGCTCTAAGATGAACAACAACTACACCAAAATGAAAAGCCCACAAAAATAAAAATAAAAAAACTACCGTTTATGAAGGTTAAAAACTCAAAATAATCAAAGTTCGAACAATCAAAACCCTAATTAAGCAAACGGGTTTTTCGCGGAGGTTATCGATATCGCTGGCTCACCTTTCCGTACAGAACTCGGAGACTGAATCTCAGCAGCGGCCATTTGTTTATTTCTCATAAACACCGAACCACGGATCGGAGACAACAGAAGAGGATTGCCATTTCCGCAGCATTAATATTTTTATTTTTATCACAGTTTTTGGGCTTTCTATGGTTATTGCTTGGGCCCCAGTAAACCTTGACAGGGCAAACGGGACCGACGACTGACATGATAGAATTAACGTTGCATTCAGATTAGGTTGGGCTTTCCAAGTAATGTCGTGCTCTAGTGTTCGGCTGCTTCCGTTTTGAAATCTCCGGTTGCTGAAAAATGATGGAAGTTTTGTGAAAAATAAGGGGGAAATAGGCCTAAAATGGCTGTCACATGAGATCCAAAAAACCCAAATAAACCAAAGGGTCCAAATTTCCAAAATAGAACCCAAGTCAGCCCATTTTTTATTTTTTATTGGCACTGCATGTCCAGAAACAAAGTCCCGACTAATCTTGAAGGTGCATAGACTATTGGTAAAGAGTTTTCCGCAAATATACCTTAAGAAATTCAAATAGAAATTCTCACGATCCAATAACCTCTAGAAATTATTTAGAATTCGAACCTTAGACTTGTAGGGAGTATACTACCAAAATAAAAGTCTTACCACTTGTGCCAATCCTTAGGGATTTAACAGTTTATCCCAACCACTGACACCAGCCACTGAAAACATTCGGTTTGGTTAATTGGCATTCAATGGTTAGCAATATACAATACTAAGCATGATCCATCAATCACTTATTGATGAATCCATTATAATTATTGAAACAAAAAGTAAGAACAATAATAAGTTTTTATTCTAAATGATGTGGTAACCATCTATATTAGTGGTGTATTTGTTGTATCAATAAACGGACATGCAAATAAAAATTTTCTTAAGAATGATTATTATTTATAGGGACATGAATGGCATTTAGGAAAAAAGTGAATGGTAATATGCAAGATCTTAATTAAGGGTTTGATGGATATATTAAGGGATGTGTAAGGTGGTTTTTCCTCCCATTGGATCGTATAACAAGCCCATGAGAGATCACTGGAGAAGTCAAAGAGCTCCATCAAGCCCAGCCAAGCCCAACGACCCTCCTATAAAAGGAGTCAATAGGTCTTTGCAGAGTACTCAGCCTGTGAGTAAGACCCACTCATGAAGCAACCCACGCGTGGGGAAAGCGGAAGATAGGGGTAGACGGGACTCGCCGCCCTGGCACCACTTCAATGACACCTTACCCTCGAGAACTTGCGCAGGCAGGTTGGTGAAAAATATGGAGAAATTTTGATATCTTGATAGCAGGCATGGAGGAGCTTAATAAGGAATGTCCGAAAGATAAAGTGAGTCAGGAAGCCACATCGCATTAATGACGCCACTCTCCGGACGCTATGCCACATTAATAATGCCGGCCCAGAAGTCAAGCCGCATTAAAGGATTTTGACTAGACGAACAATTGAAGTGACATGGCTCCCCAAAGCCAGGTGTGTGCTGTCCCCACTCATAAATCTAGTATAGAAGCCAACCCTTAAGTATGAAAAACTCTCTTTGATTCCTCTAAGCTCATGCACAAACTATTAAGGAGCTATACTGACTTTCGCATAGGAGACTCCCCAACCTTGCCCCCCACTCTCCGAGTTTTCTCAATTGTGCAAGTGAAAGACTATAGACTCGAGTTGCTGGAACCTAACCCAAAGACGTAAGAAACACGACGTTAATAGTGGTGTCGTCTATGGGGTCTTTATAGACTTCACGTGTCCTTCGTATGCCTGCGACAACCCATTCTCAGAAAACTCAAGGACAAGAAGAAGCAACGTCAACAAACATGGAAGCAAGGCTCGGCGCAATGGAGCAACTGGTAGGGACGCTAACTACTAAAGTGGATTCCCTCCAAAAAGAGAATGAGACACTCAATTAAGGGTTCTCCCACGAACTAAAGAATGAGGCAAGACCAAGCAACATCGAGCACGTAGAGTCTAGAAACGCATGGGGGTAGGTGGCGTGGAGGAAAAAAGAAAAAATATGCAGGACGAGCTGTGTAACCAAAGGGAAATATGAAGAAATAGTAAGGAAGATGGACACATCATCATCATTGCGATAATGTTGTTCTAAAGAGACGAGGGCATGCATCGCCCTGAAACTGAAAATGTTCCCCTCAAGTTTTATGAGGTTGTGGGTTAGGAGAAACTCACAACCAATAAGGTCAGTGTGCTCCAGGTCTGATTTCAACAAAGCTCACCACTAAAGGACACAACAACACATCAAGCTTCTCCAAGCATTTGGGTGGAGTTGAGAGATGGCCAATCCGAGACCATCTAGTAGGTCACGAACAGGATGAGGGAAGGGTAACCTTAGCCCATAAGAGACATGCAAGGGAAGAGGGCAACCTTCGAGGCATAACCCTCATTGTCGACATCCCCCTCACATGGTTCAGGAGCCTAAAAAACCTCCTTCTTCGGAACATGAAAGGAGGAAGCCAGTGATGACAAGAACTCAATGGTGACGATTGAACGCCAGTTGTGACCAATATAGAATTGCTCTATGGTGCAAACCTCGGGTTGGTCCAGTTCCCCAGGAATCTTGGGTTGAACAGCCTTTTTGGGAGCCATTGAGATTGAAGTTGAGAAAAACAACAGAAAGGAAAAGGAGTTGAGCAAAGAGAAAGAGAATATTATAGCAAAAGGAATGAGGATGTGGTAAAAGGGGGAAAAAAGGCAGAGCGTGTTTATATAAAGGGAAAGTGACGGTTGGCCTTCCCTATCCAGGTGTCAGACAGGAGATGCGAAAGGGTTCAAATCCCGCAAAATGTGAGACACGACGAGACTTGGGAAACCAATGGCGCATCAAGACAAGTCTGGGGCGTCTAGTCGTTAGGCCGAGAAGGGTAAAACTGTAAAAGAAGGAACAAGAAAGGCAAAGAAAAAGGCTCCAATGACGAAGGAGAATTTAAATAGACCCCAGCGACGGTTAACATCCCAAAGGCGTGAGAACGCACGCACCCCACAAAGCTAGAAAGACATGCATGAATCTCGCAGCATGTACTGTATGATACGACATAAAGAGAAGGAGCCGCCTGATAACATCATGAGGGAACTGCAAGGACGCAATCAAGTGTAAAATCCAACCGTCAGAAAATGTGCCAATAAAGTTGGGAGAGGAACCATCTCCTGACATCGTTAAATGACGAAAAAAAATTATATAGGCATAATCTAGAGCCCAAAACCTGACACGTAGAAAAGCCAAAAGAATAATAACTGCCCATTTCTAAGGAAGAGGATCTCCACGGTAGCGACTGTGGGAAAATAATAACATGAAGACTAAGGCCTAGTTTGGGTAGTGAAAAGTGTTGAGAAGTGTTGTGAATAGTTATGAGTAGAGATTGAAGTGAGTTTGTGGGTTCCATTGAAAGTGTTTTGAGTTGTTTGGATGTATGAAGTATGTTGAGTTGTTGAATTTTGGATAGATAGTAGAAAAAGGTGTGGGTCCCATAAATATTATAGTGATTTTATAATAGTGATAAATATTATAATAATTTTATTATTGTAATTTTATTTTAATTTATATAAAAATATTATACTGATTTTATTTTTAATTTATATATAATAGTGATAAATATTATAGTATATTATATATATATAATAGTGATAAAAATTATAGTGATTTTATTTTATTTTATTTTATAGAGGGAATGCGGAGCGGGGGGCGGGGCGGGGCCCTGCCGGGGTCAATCCGCCCCTCGCCCCCGCATGGGGTGTTCCATGCGGGGCGGGGGCCCCCGCCCCGGCATGGGCGGTGCGGGGTAGCCCGCCCGCCCATGTGGGGGTGGGGCGGAAGCGGGGCGGGAACCCTCTGCCCACCCCTAGTTTCAGCCCAGTCGGACATCGCCGTGCGCCACCCAACCTCACCGCCATCACCGGCGACTTCCTCTCACGCCGGAGACTCCCCCAGCCACCACCGATGTCCCCCACGCACGGCTCTCTCTCTCGCCTGCGCAACCCAACCGAAATGGGTTTCGGTTGTTAATCCTCCATTTGCTCCGCCGTACGCGGCCACCCAGCGTCACCGCCACCACCGGTGACTTCCTCTCATTCCGGCGACTCACCTAGCCACCATTGATCTCCCCCATGCGCAGCCGATTCTTTCCCATGCGGTAACCCAACCGAAATGGGTTTTACCCATTTCTGTGCATTTTCGCAGCCGTACGTGGCCACCGAAGCCACCGCGAACCTTCTTCTCCCTCTCTGTCCCACCTCTCGCACGTGAGCTTGTGATAAATATAGTTGATGGATCTGTTTTTGGAGAAGAATGTGTGAGAAGGGTGAGAAGAGAGAGCGTCCGAGAAGGGAGAATGTCTCTGGCCGTGTTTGGATGTAAAAGTAACTTCATCCGTACAAAGTCTCCTCAGAGTGGATACCCAAACACAGCCTAAGACAAAGAAGAATTCCCATCGCAATCCAATAAGAATTGATAGGGTAACTGTTAGAGAGTTTTCCCTCCCATCGGCTTGTAGAACAAGCCCATGAGGAACCACTAGGGAATTAAGTCAAAGAGACCGGCCAAGCCTAGCCAAACCCAACGGCCCTCCTATAAAAGGAGCCAGGGGCCTCTACAGAATACTTGGCCCATGAATAAAACCCACACACGAAGCAACCCACACGTGGGGAAAGCGGACGGTAAGGGTAGATGGGACTCGTCGCCTTGATACCACCCAAATGACACCTTACCCTTGATCTCCTGATAGCAGGCATGGAAGGGCTTAACATGGAACGTCCATAGAATAAACTGAGTGAAGAAGTTATGTTGCATTAATGGCACCACTCCCCAGAAGCCACGCTGCATTAAAATATTTTAACGAAGCGAACAATTGAAGTGACATGAACTCCCCGAAGCCAAGTTGAACTGTCCCTTCCCAGAAACCTAGTATAAAAGCTGACCCTCAGGTACGAAGAACTCTCTCTTATTCCTCTAAGCTCATGCACAAACTATTAAGGGGCTATGTTGACTTTAGCATCGGAGACTCCCCGGCTTCCATCAAGGCCCTCCACTCTCCATATTTTCTCAATTGTTCAAGTGAAAGACTCAAGACCCGAGTTGCTGAAACCCGACCTAATGCCGTGCAAAACACAACGTTAACAGGATGCATAGAGATCATTTTCAATTTTGCCCAAATAAGATGGCTTAATTAAGAAAATAATAATAATAATACATATAGATTTCAAAACCTATAATGTTGTCCGTGTAACTAATATGAATTTGGTATGGTATCATCAAACAAAGTCGAGAAGATTTCAATCCAAAAGGATGCAGCAAAAGGAGGATATGTTACGTTTGAATTTTGAGGTGATCTCATATAATCTGTAAATAGTAATAAAAAAAAGTATCGAATAGTAATAAAAAAAGTACTAAATAGTTCATAAATAAAAATAAACTATTTATAATTAATAATAAAGTAATTTGAAATTACTTCATTTATTAAAAACAACCTTGAAACATCGAGCTAGGGAATATAGCCCATGTTGGAGTAGGTAGTACGTACTGTTGTTTTGGGCAGGGGTGTAATGGGTCCCATTTTGTACATTTTTTAGAACTGAACTAGTATATACCGATTTTGAAATTTAAAGAATGGATACCAGACCGATTTATAATTCACTATCAAAATCGAAACTTTCGATTTTTCTGGTTTGTTTTTTCCGATTTTACGGATTATCTGTGTTAGTAATAATATGTTTATATATACTAAACTATTAGTCTATTTACATTATAGTATAAATACATTATTTTATAATAATTAATATATACTAGTATAATATTGAATTTAACTATAGTTTATATAAGTTCTAGACTTTTTATATGGGTATATATGATCAAATGTGTAAAAGTATATTTATAAAATATAGATTATAATTTATTATGCCAAATATATATCAAAACTAAGTTTATATTAATAACTTAATATTAATGTTTATATTATATGATTAAAATTCATATGTTATTTCAAATGTTATATTAAAAATTATAAAATTATTTTTATGTTATGCCACATGTTATATTAATTGGTAATTTAATATATAATATAATATAAAAAAATTATAAATATATATACCGATCCAATTAGGGCTGTACAGAAATTGATGCTACCGACTTGCCCGTTAGGAATCGGCCAAAACCGGTGGAGAACTGTTCGGCGTGCGGTGGCAATTTGAAGAAACTGACGTTTAGCGGTTCGGTTTCAGTTTGAATTTGGACCGAACCGCTAAACCGACCGATATAATAAAACCATTATTTTTTTAATATACCTTTGTCAAAACGACGCCGTTCCATTTAAGTTTAAGTATAACAGCGCTATTGATAATAAGTATTACAACAGATCATGGAAATGACGTCATTTGGAATTAAACCAAACGACGTTGTTTTATTAAGAACTTAAGAAAAAAAAAAGAAGCCTGAAATGACGCCGTTCCACTTAAATTTCGAGATGCTTCTTCTTCTTCTCTAGCCTCTTCTTCTCGAATTCGAATTACTCTGCAACTCTCTCTCTCTCTCTCTCTCTCTCATGCAACTCTCTCTCTCTCCCTCAATCTCTCTCATTATTCTCTCAGTAGATAATTGCCGGTAGGGGAACTGACACCGACTGAGAACCGCTCGATCGGTTTCCTCCTCCCCATCTACCGGTTATGGTCGGTGGCTTTCCCACTTTTTCAGACGTCGATCGGCATTGATTTTGCTCAAAAACCATACCGACAACGTCGGTTTTCATCCCTAAATCCAATTTAGTTTAAATCGATTTTTAAAATATAAAAATCGATATTACATTAATTTAGAATAATGTTAATTCTTAAGAGCCGTAATGGATCGCTTAAACACCGGATGGTCCAGTTAATTCGATTTTTTGATTTATTTATTTTGATTTTTATTTTTTTACACTCTTGTTTTGGGTCAGGTGAGAGTTTGTGACTGAGAGCTTGAGAGGAAGCTAGCTCACTAGAGTCACTCCTAGTCTCACTTTTTGTCGAATAAGTCTTTATAATTTCTTTACATTCCATATTTTATATTTTTTATATTTTAATTTTTTTATTAAATATTTATTATATGAACAATAAATAAATAATTTAAAATAATTTAAAAAGAATGAACTCAAAAAAATTATTAAAAAATTTAAAAATATAAAAAAAATATAAAATATAAAGTATAACAGAAATTGTGTTGCAAAATTTTTTTTGTCGTGGAATAAATTATTGTACGTCATGTTGACTTTTCATCTTCCATGAAGTCCGTTTTGATTGATCGGCTTCAGCTAGAACGCCTAGAGGCCTCATGTGCCGGGAATAATAAAAGCAGGACCGTCGTTTGAGGAAAATTCCGAGGAGGAGGACCAAATCGGGATTTGAGTCATGATCAGGAGATCACATCTTTGTAGGTAGGATGCATAGCAGTGTTTTTATATTTTTATGTCTCTCTTATTAATTTTTTTTCATAATTATTGATTTTAAATTTATGTGAGTGGTTTGAATGATGACGCATAGGGTGTATTGTGGCTGCTCCTCAACAATAGGCTGATGTAAAAAATTTTCCTATTATAAATATGGAAAATGCTAAGCGCCCCGCGAGAGCTAGAAGGTACCACTTGCATTAATATGTTTGTTTATATTTTTATTTAGATTTTTTATATAAATTTTTTTAATAATTTTAAATATTTTAAAAAAATAAAAAAGTTTATAATATCATTAAAAAATATTTTTTTAATCACGAAGTAAAATAAAGAAGTATTTTTTAATAATTTTTTTACTTTATAATTAAGAAAGTGTTTTTTAATATTGTTCTAAATTTATTTTATTTTTTAAAAATATTTAAAAATGTTAAAATAATCTAGATAACTTTTTTTTTTAAAAACACATCAAAAAGTAATGCTACACCCCAACGGGAGCTGTAGCATGACCCTATAAATATACATATATACACATATGTATATATATATAGGAAAATGCTACATCTCTAGCTGGGAGCTCCCGCTGGGATCGAGTATGTGTTTTTTTGTGTATGTTTTTTTATATAAATTTTTTTAATAATTTTAAATATTTTAAAAAATAAAAAATAATCAGAATATTGTTAAAAAATAATTTCTTAATCATAAAGTAAAATAAAAAAAAATTTATTTCGTGATTAAGAAAGTATTTTTTAATGATTTTTTTTACTTTCTAATTAAAGAAGTGTTTTTTTAATGATGTTCTAAATTTATTTTATTTTTTAAAAATATTAAAAAATCTATATAGAAACAACTTTAAAAAAAACACATAAAAAAAAACAATACTAGCTCCCAGCGGGAGCTATAGCATTGTCCCATATGTAATATATATATATATATATGTATAT
This sequence comes from Pterocarya stenoptera, assembly GCA_003123785.1. Lineage (NCBI taxonomy): Eukaryota > Viridiplantae > Streptophyta > Magnoliopsida > Fagales > Juglandaceae > Pterocarya > Pterocarya stenoptera. Next base: position 77,480 of record QEOT01124136.1, on the reverse strand, counting down.
ATATATAGTCAAAAAATGGAGTTTGGGGAAAAAGAATAAATAACGCGGAGGGAAAATGAAAGATTTATTGAACACTGAATTAATTAATAAACAAATAATATTTAATCGAGAAATATTTTTTGCAACCGGCGGAAAATCTCCACGTCATTAATAAAATACTGTATTTCATTTTTACATTAGAAGAAGAAAAAGTAAAAGAGAAACTGTAGGTCCAATGGCATTGTACGCCAACCAAAAGATAAGGAAAATACTATTTTCACAAAAAATTATTACCGAAATCTTCTACTGAATTGCATTTTATTTTTTTACTTAATGATTAAGAAAGTATTTTTAAATAAATTTATATTTTTTTTTTATATTTTTAAAAAATATTTAATGTGTTTAAAAAAATGATTGAAAAAAAACAACAAAAAAAAAAAAAAATACATTTGCCTTTCGGTAGAAGATTTCGATAACAATCTTACATGGGTGTAGCACTTTCCGATAGATAAAGAGACGGAATCTCTTTTTCCTCGGTTTTCATGACCGGTTGTAGCTAGCAGAATTGTTTTATCAGCTAGCTAGCTACGGTTTTTGTTTTACTTCTTTTTTTTTTTAATTGCGCATTTAGCAATTCTACTCATCATTCTTATAATATATATTATATATATTTTTTATTCATACTAAATTAAAGTAATCATCATTCATACACTACATATTTATTATAAATAAATAAATAAAAATCGGCCACTTTGACATCAAACCAACTAGTCATCATCATGATGATCGTTCCGCGCTTATTCTACACATTTTTTTAGTACATGAGATCCATGCATATATATGTAGCCGAAATAATGATCAAAATAGTCGAGACAGCTAGCCCCATTATTAGTATTTCTATTCATACATATCCCGCTGATGAGTTCCTTAATCCTTGTAGAACTTCCGGTCCTGAAATGAGTATGCAATGCACAGGTTATTTAATTAGGTTAATTTAGAGTACTGATCATCAGAATTTACCTCGGAGCCATGCAATGTATCTTTAGAAGCAAAGAGCCACTCCAAGTACTCAGACTGATCAGCCAGAGGAGACATAAGTTGAAAATCCTCCGAGCCATGCAGTTCTGTTTCTTTAGAAACCAAGAGGGCATGATCAATAAATGTTGGTGAACAATGGACTTGATCACAGGTAGTGCTGCTGCAACCACCCTCATTATTAATGTTATTGTTTTCAAAACATGAAGATAGCTCCGAGAAATCTGTGTTGACCAGAAACCCTGACAGGAAACTTTTGTCAATCTCAAAATCATCCATCATGAAGCTGTTGGATAAATTATTTTCGTCCAAATTGCATTTTGAAAATTCAACTGTCATGTCGTGATTCTCATCGAGAACTAAAGAGGGATGTTCAATGACGACTGGCTTGGTGTGATGATCAAACTGCTGCTGCTGATGATGATCGTGAGGTTCCTGTGGCCCCGAGTTACTACTGATCGGGATAACTTTGGTGCACCTTGTTGCCTTTGGACGTATCACCGTACATGAAGCGCCTGTATTTGCTTTTGGTGGCTCCATTACATGAGCTGACGCTTTGGTGGGGTTTGGCTTTTCTTGTGCTTGATTTGATGATGATGATGATCTACGTTTTGAGGCGGGGTGGGGGTTGGCGTGACCTAAGAGTACTTTCCTTCCAATGTTGGTGTTCCAGTAATTCTTGATTTCATTGTCTGTTCGTCCAGGAAGCCGCCCAGCTATCAGAGACCATCTGCAATGATACAGGACATTCTTATCATCAATCTGCGGTTGTCTGTAAACTAAATACTTTTAATTCCTTCATCACCTGTTTCCCAAGAGTTTGTGAAGCCTGATAATAAGCTCCTCTTCATCTTTGGTTATGTTGCCTCTCTTAATTCCAGGTCTTAGATAATTCAACCACCTTAGCCGGCAACTCTTCCCACATCTCTTAAGCCCTGCATAACCCATTAAACTATTTTTATTTTCTTAACCTTAATCTACCGCAATAAAGAAAACGAAAAACACAAAAACGCATAAGGTTGTTCCTCTGTTATTTAATAGATCTACAAAAATATCTAACCCGCTCTTTTGGGAACGTTTCTCCATTTTCCTTCGCCATGAATTTTGATGTATCCTTTGAGTATTTTGTCTTCAATAGCTGTCCATGTTCCCCTATTCAAGCTCTGATCTTTTGAACAACAAGGACTCCTTCCCATTTAATTTTTAACCAATCTCCAAGAACCCCCACCTCCTCTCTCTCTCTCTCTCTCTCTCCACAGTTGTTTGCAGTGGACGGAGATTGTGATCAGACCCTCTATGATTGAAGACGGGGGGATTGTAGTGTTCCTATTTATATATGGGAAATGATATATCCCCCGCTCTCACTCCCGCTCCCAGTTCTGTTGAGATTTTTTTTTTTGTTTTTTATTTTATTTTTTTTATTTCTTGATTAAGAAAATAATTTTTAATAAAAATGTGATTTTTTTTATTTTTTAAAAATATTAAAAAATATTAAAAAAATATATGGTAAAAATGAAAAAAAATAAAAAAATACATAGCGGGACGCCGAGCGGGAGCCGCAGCGGTGTTCCTAGCACAGCTCTTTATATATTGTCACGAAGAATGGTAGCGGGCACGAACCACTAACATCATCTCGATCCCTATCGGCCTCATGTTCCCTGTCTTTAATTTAGGTCTTATTTAGCTTCAAAACATATGGGATCCCAAAGATGCGGTAGCTTGCATATCGTACGTCCGGGACCATCAATTTACCGTGAAGCTTCTACAAATTGACACCAAAAACACGTGTTGTGAGTGACGATGACGAATGGCTCTCCGTAAAATCTCTGAAGCTGATAAAAAAAAAGACGAGGGGAAGGATATATCAGGAAAAAAAATTACCACGGCGGAATAATAATTAATTTGACTGCAAATTAACTAAAAAAACTAAAAATGAGAAAAGATGCAAAACAATAGGAACAAAATTTTGAAAAATATTTATTAATGATAAATTTCAAAATTATGGGGATTTTCTCGAAAATGAAAAATCTAAATTATTACATAAATAGAAGATTTGGAAAAAAGAAAAAAGAGAAATGCTAAACCCACACATGGAAAAAAAAGAAAGAAAAAACTAATATTGCCCCAATCTAAGGAATTAAGATTCAGTTTTCTTTTTTCTATTTTTTTGCCAAGTTTGAGTAGATTCACATTCTTAAAATAGTTCAATACAATCAACGTAGAATTTGAATCGAATAATACCCCATATCAATTTGTATTTGTTTAAAAAACTTATACAAATCTTTCTTGGAGCTAAACTAGCATATAATTCTTTTAAAAAATCAAAGAAAAAGAAAATCATCATAAGTATTGCATCCACCTTCCCTTCTACCATGCATGGGAAACGCATTTTCTTAAAGCTAACTTTGTTGCTGGTGAAAGTTAGTTCAAACTCGAAACCCAAGGAGATAAAGCTATGCTCCAAGTTGGAAAAGAAAAAAAAAAAAAAAACGTGATGGTTATAGCTAGCATATATAAGATAAGTACTTGTTGAGGACATGTTTCATTGCAACTAATTTACGATCACCTGCAATTAAAGAATAAGCGTTTGGAGAGTTTGATGAAACGCCTCTGATATCTAAATCAGTGACTAGAATAATAATCGTGTAATTCTCAAGAATCGGATCCCCATTACGTACCTGGGTTTTCTCCTTATTTAGAGCTTCCAGAACCATTTTTGTGATAATAGCTATCTACCATTCGAAATCAAATATGGAGATGAGGGTTTATCCTTTAGACTTAAATAATAACTGTTTTTATCCTTTGCTATCGCTGAGTGGTTACTTAGTCAGTATTGGCAGGCTGACCGGGCCTTCCAGATGTTTTTGAGCTTTTTAGTAATGGGTTACATTCCATGCCCACGTGGGGACTAAACGATCAAAAAATGTGATCTTTACAGCTAGCATATATAATATAAGTACTTGTTGAGGACGTGTTTTACTGTCATCACCTCACGATCACCTGTAACCAAAGAATAAGCAGTTGGGGGGTTCGATGAAACGCCTCCGATACCTAAGTCAGTGACTAGAATAATAATCGTGTAATTATCAAGAATCGAATCCCCATTACATACATGAGTTTTCTCTGTATATAGAGCTCCCTGAACCACTTTTGGGATAATAGTTATCCACTATTCGAATTCAAATATGGAGATGAGGCTTTATCCTTTATAGGGACATGAATGGGATTTAGGAAAAAAGTGAACGGTAATCTGCAAGATCTTAATTAAAGGTTTGATGGATGTATTAAGGGATGTGTAAGGGGGTTTTCCTCCCATCGGACCGTATAACAAGCCCATGAGGTACCACTGGGAAGTAAGTCAGAGAACTCGGTCAACCCCAACCAAGCCCAACAACCCTCCTATAAAAGGAGCCAGTGGGCCTCTACAGAGTATTCGATCTGTGAGCAAGACCAACCAACGAAGCAACACACATGTGGGGAAAGCAGATGGTAGGGGTAGATGGGACTCGCTGCCCCGACACCACCCCAATGACACCTTACCCGAGGGAACTTGCGTAGGCAGGTGGACGGAAAATATGGAGAAACCTTGATCTCCTGACAGCAGGCATGGAAGAGCTTAATAGGGAACGTCTGCAGGATAAAGTGAGTCAGGGAGTCACACCGCATTAATGGCGCCACTCTTTGGACTCAATAACACATTAATGATACCAGCCCAGAAGTCACGCTGCATTAAAGGATTTTGACTAGGCGAACAATTGAAGTGACATGGACTCCCAAAAGCCAGGTGTGAGTTGTCCCCACTCAGAAACCTAATATAAAAGCCGACTCCAAGTATGAAGAACTCTCTTTGATTCCTCTAAGCTCATGCACAAACTACTAAAGAGCTATACTGACTTTAGTATCGGAGACTCCCCAACCTTGCCTTCCACTCTCTGTGTTTTCTAAATTGTGCAGGTGAAAGACTAAAGACTCGATTTGCTAGAACTCAACCCAAAGGCGTACAAAATACGACATTAACAGTGGAGCTGTCTGTGGGATCTTTATAGACTTCACATGTCCTTCGTATGCCTGTGACAACCCGTTTTCAAATAACTCGAGGACAACAAGAAGCAACGTCAACAAACATGGAAGCAAGGCTTGCCGCGATGGACCAACTGGTAGGGAAGCTAACTACTGAAGTTGAGTCCCTCCAAAAAAAGAACAAGACACTCAATTAAGGGTTCCCCCACGAACCAAAGAATGAGGCAGGACCAAGCAACAACGAGCATTTAGAGTCTAGAAATGCATGAGGGGTAGGTGGCGTGGAGGAAGAAAGAAAAAATATGCAGGACGAGCTACGTAACCTCAAAGGGAAATATGAAGAAATGATGAGGAAGATGGGCACATCATCATCATTAAACCAACTTCTCACCAACATGAACCTACTCCTATAGCGGGGAGATGATGGTTGTCCCCTACCACTGAGGTTTCGAGTTCCCCTCATGGACATGTATGACGGGGCTAGAGACCCTTTTGAACACTTGGAAACTTTTAGAGCTCACATGACCCTGCATGACTTTCTAGGAGAAGTGGTTTGCAGAGCTTTCCTACTAACCTTGAAGGGGCCGAAAAGAGTATGGTTTGGGTCCTTGGCACTCGGGTCCATAGACAGTTTTAAGGAGTTGGCCCGCAGATTCCTTACACAGTTTATGGCGTGCAGGAGAAAAAGACGCCCCATGGCATACCTCCTCACCATCAAGCAGGGGGAAGATGAAAGTCTGCAGATATACCTATCCTGGTTCAATAAAGAACGCATGACTATAGACGACAAAGAATATAACCTTGATAGCACTTTTAGGAGGAATGTGGCCCGGGTCCCAATTCATGGCAGAGTTAGCAAGGAGAACTACCTCCAGGCTGCAAGAGTTCATGGATCAAGCCGACAACTTTATTAACACCGATGACACACTTCGGGCCTTGACCAAGCCGAGGAAAGAATTGGAAACCATAGAAAGAAGGGAAAGGCACCGACAAAGGAAAGGCTTGTGAGAAGGAGAAGAAAAGACCAAGCGACAACAGGAAAGAAGAAGCCCCTGCAAGAGGCCTGGGGTTTCAATTTGACCGGCCGGCACTCACCATCCAAAAAAATGACCATCAACCCACCCAAGAAGATAACTACGAGAGCACTAGTCGCCACTATTGTACCTACCATCAGTCCAACAATCATAACACAGAAGATTACATTTTCTTAAAAGAGAAAAGTGAGCAGGCTGGGAGGCCATGGCCATAATACCCTCCCACATAGAGGCCAGAGCGGGAGTTGAGGAGGAGATCACGAGAAAGAACTGTGAAGAGGGTCAAAAGGCTAAGGAGGGAATGGAGCCCGAGGCAAATGGTAGCTATGCAAGGACCCCCACACGATCGCCCTTGCACACCACAACAGGAAGGACCATCGGTGGGGTAAATTAGGACCATCGTAGGAGGATTCGCCGGCAGGGACATGACCTCATCTAGTTAGAAGAGCTAGGAAAACAAGATATCGAGAAGTGTATTAAGCAGAATACCACCCCACCAAGTACAGGAGAAGCGAACCGACACCTGTCATCTCCTTGGGAGAAGATGACGAGGAGGGGATCCTTTATCCACAAGACGATGCCCTAGTGGTGATTATGCTGATCGCCAAATTCACTACTAGGAGGATCCTTGTCGAAAATGGCAGTTCCGCAGACATCCTCTTCTTATAAGCCTTTACTCGGGGATAGACACCGCCCAACTCCAAACATATCCCATGCCACTCAAGGGTTTCTCTAAGGAAATGGTCCAACCGGTCGGGACCATCACACTGTCTGTCTTGGCACGCAACGCCCACTACAAGAAATAACGTCTTTTATGGCATTTTTAGTTTTGCAGCATCAGAAATCAACGGGAATGTCAAGTAATTACGACAACTTTCGTTTCACCACGAAATTATCACGCGGTTTTGGACTAAAGGCGTGTGTCAACAGTTGGAACAGTCTATTGTGGCGATTTTGAAGATATTGAGGTGACTTCCATCGTTGCAAAATATATATGTTTTCGACACTTTGGTAGTGTCGGTAATATTTCTTTTTACGGCGAGATTAACTCACACTGCCGTAAAAAACCATTTTAATTCCTTTCTCACGAACACATTTCCCTTCTTCATTCCCACCATCTCCACCCCTAATTGATAAAGTAGTTTCCATTTCCCATTCCCGAAAGTAGCAATGTGTATATTGGTGAATAGGGTTTTCATCTTCAACATTCTCTGGTGAATCTCGTCCTCCCAAGGCCACCACCTTCATCTCTCTGGCAAAAATGACGACGGTTGTAGGTAATTTTTAGTTTTAAATTTTGGGAGTTAAGGTTTTTGCAATTAGCATATGAAATTCGTTTATGGTTTTACGTCTGGTACCCTTAATGTACCTTTAATCTAGTTGTATGGCCATTTATTTGAAGTTATGTGATTTGTGCAAGACTTGAGGGAAGGTCTCTAGATTGGGAATCTGTTTGAACAAGCGTTGATGACCAGGGTATTCTGCCATTGATTCGCATCTCAATCCTGAACGATGGCGATTGGCACAATTGGAATTAAAAGTATTGCATTTCTGAACAAGGATTTTTACGAATTAGTTGATTAAAAATGCATGTAGTTGCTCTTTATCTTCTTTCTACTTGTATTCGTATATGGATGAGCCATTTAAACCTTCATAACCAAAACAGATACTAGAAAGAGCATTAAATTGAGTCCATTTACTTCCTTTTGAGAACTCATTTCTTGCACGGAAATCGATGGTTGATCCATATTAGTATTAGGATAATTCTACAGCCCCCGCTTCTGAGTCCCGCTACCCCTTCCGGCTTGATGTGGCATGCCCCCGTGACATCTATTTTAATATTAAAAATAACAAATGTCAAGCATCTATTTTAATAAAATAAAAATGTCAGAACGTTTCATTTCTTTTTTTTCCTCTTCTTCTCTCCCGAAAAGCTTCTTTCTTTTTTGTCAAACGCTTCATTTCTTTTTCCTGAAAAGCTTCTTTCTTCTGGGCGAACTCAGCCTCAGTTTTTTTTTCTTCTTCTTCTTCTGTCGGCTTTATTCTTCTCTACCGAAAAAAAATACCCATTGTGGTGGCAAGTAACAAAAATCAATGCCTTCAATACCTGTTCCTCTTGCATGCTCACAAGATTTAAACTCACCAATGAGCGAGTAGAACACTAGTATTTCAAATGGATGCGAGTTTCGAGTAGAACACTAATTAGATGGGCTAGTTCCTTTAATCTTCTTTTGAGGAACTGGAGCTTTCGGATGAAGTAACTTCTGATGAAGCAGTACTAGATGACGTATCACTACTGGTACTCACTCCATTCCTAAAAGTTCTTTGATTCGAGGGAATGGTTTCTTCGCTAATCATTAGCTGCAGGGATTTGCCCACCTCTGCTAATCTTTTAAGAAGATTCATGATAGTGGGAAGGAACTTGGAAGACAACGAGATAAGACCAGACAGCTGTTGAGTCACACTGTTTGTATTAGAGACTTTTGCAAAAACACTTGTGAAAGACACTCGGCTTAAGTCAAAAGAAGAACAAAAAAAGAAGCTGAGGCTGAGGTTCGCCCAAAACAAAAAAGAAAGAAGCTTTTTAGGAGAGAAGAAGAAGAACAAAAAAAAAAAAATAAAGCGTTTCTGAATTTTTTTTATTAAAATAGATGGCTAACATTTGTTTTTTTTTTTAATATTAAAATAGATGACAAGGGCATGCCACATCAAGCGGGAAGGGGGAGCGGGACTGAGGAGCAGGGGCTGTAGAATTATCCTTAGTATTATGTGTTGTGACTTGCATTTAATAACCTAGATCATGTTATATATATATATATATATATACAAAACTCTAACTATTTATAGACATGGAAATTTTGAAACTGCAATTGTGACAAGAGCAGAGCAATATATATATTGGTACTTTCAGGGCTGGAAGAAGATACTCAAATGTCCCAGTACTAGTACTAGTGTAATTGGAATGCCCTAGTTATCCTTCTGCAATACTGGAGTAGGATTCCAAATGTCTATTGAGATTATCTCTGTCATTTGCATCTAGTTGTATTTACATATATGGTTGTGATAGCAAATCCGCCTTACACATTACAGCCAGTCCCATTTTCCATGAACGAACCAAACATATAGAATTAGATTGCTATCTAATTCGTGATAAAATTCAAGAAGGCATCATCTCTACTGCCTATACTCCTTCCAATTCTCAAATAGTTGATATTCTCACAAAATCTCTTCATTCTCCATTGTTCAATTCCCTTTTGCTCAAGATGGGAGTTATTGACATACACTCTTCATCTTGCGGGGGGATGTTAGAATTTACACAACAGCAACACACATCAGCAATGCAAGACACGTGCCTTCACAGCTCAACTATACCTCATCAGCAGAATGTGGAATCAAGAGAAGTTTCTAGATTAAATCCAAATGGATAAGCTGTCATTCTGTTTTGATTCTCTGTACCAAAGTTTGTTAGGATCAGATTCCTTTATTCCTTTTTGCAATGTATATATGTACGAGTATTACTGCATTGTAAGCGCAAACGTTTCATCAATATATACAGAAAGTATTTTCTGCATCTTCTTCCTCTGCTTCATTTGCTCTATTATTATCAAAACCGATATGGTATCAGAGCTATAATAACTTCCGACAAAACCAATACCAATCCTAAAGATATTTCCAGCCCATACTACCTTAACCCAAATGATGGTCCTGTGACCGTACTCACAAACGACCTTCTCACTGCTGAGAACTACCATTCTTGGGCTCGCACCATTCGTTGCTCCCTTCGAATCAAGAAGAAGTTAGGGTTCATTGATGGAACCCTTCGTGAACCCACCTCTCCAAATAATGCCTTATTGGAACCATGGCTTCAATGTAATGACATGGTTGTGACTTGACTCCAAAATGCTATGTCCCTCGAAATTAAGAATAGTGTTGTGTATGTTGAGACAGCTCATGCCTTGTGGCTTGAGCTAGAGCAACGCTTTGCACAAAATAATGGACCCAGAATTTATGAATTAAAACAGTCCATTCATTCTCTTACTCAAGGCGATGATTCAGTCAGCCTCTATTTTTCGAAGTTGAAAGGTTTACTTGAAAGTTGTTCTTGAAAACCAGCAGTGTGATTGGATGATGAAGTTCCTCATGGGACTCCATGATTCTTTCACCAACATCAAAGCCCAAGTTATTCTAATCAAACCAACACCCAGCTTGAGTGAAGTTTATGCTCTTGTTCAACAAGAAGAAAAGCGTAAACAAATCTCAAATAATTCCAATTTGAATGATACACTTGCTTTAGCCTCAAGGACTCATTTTTCAAATACCCGAGATCCTCCAAAATATTTTGGTTCCCAAAAGAGAGATAAATCCTTCTGTAGCCATTGCAAAATTCCTGGACACTCTTTTGATAAATGTTTCAAAGCTAACCCACATCTTGAGAAATCTGTTTGTACCCATTGCAATCTTGCTGGTCACACTGTTGAAAGATGCTATAAACTTCATGGCTATCTACCAGGCCACAAGCTATCCAATCGAACCAAAGGACCTGACTCATTTGCAAACCAAGTCAGCCTCTCACAATAAGATTAGATCAGTGAACCGTCTCAAAGTGTTCGCACTAAAGAGAAATATCAACACCTTGTAGCTTTGCTTCAATCACAAACTCCACAACCTGTTGCCAATCAAGTTCAAAACACCAATACATCATCTTGTCCCTCGGCATCCACCATGATTGGTAACATTTCTTGTTTTTCAGTTTTTAATCCTGCAAGTTCTACCACCATTCCTTGGATTATAGAAACTGATATGTTGCACCTCTATCTATACATCCCCACCTCTTAAAGTATCTTTCACAGTAAATTACCAAACGGTAACCAAGCCAAAGTGACACATAAAGGCATTGTCCAACTTAGTGATACTATCATCCTCAAGGAAGTCTTGTGCATTCCATCCTTTACTTTTAACCTTCTTTCAGCCCAAAAACTAACTCAAGAAATTTCTTGTTGTTTTGTCTTTTTCACTAATCAGTGTTTTGTGCAGGACCTTTCCTCTTGGACCACGATTGGGAAGGGTGAAGCTCACAATGGCTTATATCATCTCACCTTGACAAAAACACCTGCAACAGCTCTTGCTACTAGTTTCAATGCATTATCTTGTAACAAACCTCTCATTTCTGCTTCTATTTCTCATCCTCGAAATGACCATAATTTATGGCATTTTAGGATGGGTCATCTATCTGATTCTCGGCTTTCATTATTGCAAAAAGACTTACCACATTTGAAGTTTATTAATGAAAATGTGCCTTGTTCTGTTTGTCATCTCTCTAAGCATCATAGACTACCTTTTCCAGTTAGTGACACTCGAGCACAGAAACCTTTTGACCTTATTCATTGTGATATATGGGGCCCTTGTTCCCAAACAGCATATGATAACTCCAAATATTTTCTAACAATTGTCGATGACTTCTCAGGATCAACTTGGCTGTATTTAATGCATAACAAGTCACAAACCAGAATCCTTCTAAAATCCTTTAGTTCTCTTGTAGAGACTCAGTTTCAAACAAAACTTAAAGGCATTCGTTCTGACAATGGACCTGAATTTGCCATGACAAAATTCTATATGGACAAAGGGATCATCCATCAAAAGAGTTATGTTGAAAGCCCCCAACAAAATGGGGGTTGTAGAACGCAAACACCAACACATACTAAATGTTGCCCGTGCCTTAAAATTCCAATATGGAATTCCTATTTCATATTGGAATGACTGTGTGATGACTGCAACTTATCTTATAAACAGAACCCCATCTCCAAATTTGCAAAATCAAACACCATATCAACTTCTCTTCAACACCAAACCAACCTATACTCACTTGAAAATTTTTTGTTGTCTTCGCATGCCTCCACCTTAAAACACAATCGTCAAAAATTTGATTCCCGTGCTCGAAAATGTCTCTTGCTAGGATATCCCTTTAGAATCAAAGGATACAAATTACTGGATTTAGAAACTCATTCCATTTTTCACTCAAGAGATGTAATTTTTTATGAGCATATCTTTCCATAAAAAAATCAGCAATCCATTCAAACTTCTCTTACACCTTCATCAGCACACTCACAATCATTCCCATTAATTGGATTCTGACACTACATCTTCACCAAACAACAATTCACCAAGCCCAACACCAGCAGCACCAGATATCCCTTCAGCACATACACCAATTTCATCTCCTTCACATTCCCATCTTCCCATGGACATTTCTTCAGGCATATAACCTCCTCCTCGTCGATCAAATAGACCAAAGAAGCAACCATCTTACTTGTAGGATTACTACTGTCAACAAGCCAATGTGACTTCTCCTTCACTGTCCAGCTCCAAGCCTAAAGGTAATTCACATAACACTTGTTCTTACCCTTTATCCTCAGTTTTATCACATGATAAATTGTCACCAACACATGCTACATTTGCCACCTCCATCCTTAGACATTCTGAACCATCTTCTTATTCCCAAGTTGTGAAGTTTGTGGAATGGCGCAAAGCTATGGATACTGAAATTAGTGCTTTAGAGATGAACAATACTTGGGACATTGTTGATCTACCTATTGGAAAAACGGCTATTGGTTCTAAATGGATTTACCGAATCAAATATCACTCAAATGGGACTGTGGAGAGACACAAGGCATGCTTAGTTGCCAAAGGATACACTCAACAAGAGGGACTTGACTATCATGAAACCTTTTCCCCGGTTGCCAAACTTGTAACAGTGAAAACTCTTTTAGCTATTGCTGCCATCAAAGGGCGGACCCTCCATCAATTTGATGTCAACAACGCTTTTCTACATGAGGAATTAGAAGAAGAAATCTATATGAAAATGCCTCCTGGATATTTGGTTCAAGGCCAAAATAGAGTTTGCAAATTGAAGAAAAGTTTATATGGCCTTAAACAGGGCTCTTGACAATGGTATGCCAAATTTTCCTCCTCTTTGATTAACTTTGGTTTCACTCAATCACGGGCTGATTATAGTCTCTTTACCAAAGGAATTGGCAACTCTTTAATAGCATTACTTGTATATGTTGATGATATTGTTATGGCTTCTAATGATCTTCAAGAAGTTTCAGCAATCAAGAGTTTCTTGGATACCAAATTCAAAATTAAAGATCTCGGTTCCCTCAAGTATTTCCTAGGCTTGGAAGTGGCTCGAAACTCTACTAGGATCCAAATATGCTAACGCAAATAAGCATTGGACATTTTACATGATTCTGGTTTGCTTGCTTGCAAACCTAGTTTGATTCCTATGTATCCAAATCTCAAACTTTTCAAAGATGAAGGGAAGTTACTTCATGATCCTGTTGAATATAGAAGATTGGTTGGAAAACTGCTCTATCTAACCATAACTCGACCTGATTTATCATATTCAATGAATTTACTTAGCCAATATATGGCAGCACCTCGTGTTTCTCATCTTTAAGCTGCATACAAGGTACTAAGGTACGTCAAGAAATCTCCAAGTCAAGGCTTGTTCTTTGCTGCTTCATCATCTTACCAACTCACTGCCTATTGTGATTCGGATTGGGCATCTTGCCCAGATACAAGGAGGTCCACCACTGGTTATTGTGTATTTCTTGGCAAGTCACTCATATCCTGGAAATCTAAGAAACAAACAACCATTTCACGAAGTTCATCTGAAGCTGAATATCGATCAATGGTAGCCACATCATGTGAGATTGTCTGGTTAAAATACCTTTTTACTGATCTCACAATCTCTCACAATCAACCTGCTATTCTTCATTGTGATAGCAAATCTGCCTTACACATTGCAGCCAATCCCATTTTCCATGAGCGAACCAAACATATAGAATGAGATTGTCATCTAATTCGTGATAAAATTCAAGAAGGCATCATCTCTACTACCTATACTCCTTCCAATTCTCAAATAGCCGATATTCTCACAAAATCTCTTCATTCTCCATTGTTCAATTCCCTTTTGCTCAAGATGGGAGTTATTGACATACACTCTTCATCTTGCGGGGGGATGTTAGAATTTACACAGCAGCAACACACTTCAGCAATGCAAGACATGTGCCTTCACAGCTCAGCTATATCTCATCAGCAAAACGAGGAATCAAGAGAAGTTTCTAGATTAAATCCAAATGGATGAGCTGTCATTCTGTTTTGATTCTCGGTACCAAAGTTTGTTAGGATCAGATTCTTTTACTCCTTTTTGCAATGTACATATGTACGAGTATTACTGCATTGTAAGCACAAACGTTTCATCAATATACACAGAAAGTATTTTTTGCATCTTCTTCCTCTGCTTTATTTGCTCTGTTATTATCAAAACCGATACCTGATTTTCTATGAAGCATGTCATTTCTTCCCTTTCATTTGAAGCATGATACACATGCATTATTTGACTTTCCATTTGGGGATATTCTTTATTATAAACGTATGATACACATAAACACCCTTTTTTTGATGTTTAATAGATTATCTCAACGTTATGACTTGTGTTAGCTAGAAGTTGCTATTCAACATCAGGTCTGGATTATTGATTGATATTATATTCCTTTCTAGCTTTCTACTTAACTCCATTTCGGATTTTTTATTGTATTTGAAAGAGCAACATGGTACCTTCAATTTCTGCATTGCACCCATTGCGAACTTTTTTACTAAATCAAGTTATATTTTTGCCTTGGTGATGTGAAGGTAAATTACATGCCATATGGTTGTCTACCTTGTTATATATGCCTCTTCCACCCGAGGGATTATTACATTATTCTTTTATTTGTCTTTTTTATCCCAGTTTTCAAATCTATTTGGATCGAGATCTTAAAAGTCATTCTCTAATGGGTGATGGCATCATTATAAATTTCATAATTAATCCTTTTAATTATGATAGAAAAGCAGAACAAATAAGTTGGGGGATTATGCATACTTACTCCACTGACAATCAACTTTCTCTTGATGATCGACATGCATATTGTAGTCAAACACTGATAGATCATTATATATTACATAGCAGATTGTCAACTAGCTGGTATGTAATATGAACGAATTAATTATGCTGCTATTAGGTTCAATCTCATGTACAGGGATGCTTTTAGTACTTTGGACTCCTGAAACTGTGTGAACGTGTATAAGTGTTGTATTTTATCTTCAAGCTAGTTATTGTTTCACATGTACTTCGTGTATCGTTATTGATTTCTTCTACTTTTTGGTGAATGCAATTCTTAGTGAATCCTACCGCTTCCATGGTTTTAAATTATGTGGAACAGGTTAGAGAAATTGGTATAATTAAGGTGAAAGTACCTCCGGAATTACTATAACGTACATTTTTTTTTGTTTTCATTGCTTTCGTTTGTATAAGTTAGATAACTTATGTTTATGATAACAATACCTTACTAAGAGTGTGTTCTCCGGTTTGTACCTATCAAAAAAATGTTTTGGATAATAATACATTTTCAACAATATTTGTCACTTAAGAACTAAGCATTGGTTTATATCATTTTAGATGGACAAGAATTGGATGAACTTGACCGATAGAGTTTTATCAACCGAATATGCTGAAGGGGTTAGGCAGATCCTCGAACTTTCTAGAAACCACGAGTCGGGAAGTGACTGCATTCGGTGTCCATGCCGTGTATGCTGTAATAATGTATTGCTTCCAATACATGTGGTCGAATCTTACCTATTCATATCTGGGATGAATCCAAACTATAAAGATTGGATATTTCACGGGGAGAAGGAAATATGGGATGTGAATGTTGGAGATGAAGAAGATCCGGGGGATAGCGACGAGTTTGAATACATTGATGGCATAGATGACATGTTACATGACATCAGAGCAGGGATGTGGTATTTTGATGTTACCATAGAAACTTCGAGTTCTTTAGCTCCGCCACCTATACCCAAGCCCATTACAAACCCATCTTTTGAGAAACTTTTAGATGACGCCCGGCGCCCACTCTTTGTTGGGTGCACCAATTTTTCAAAGCTTTCATTTATTGTGAAGATGCTACACATTAAAACAATTGTGGGTTGGTCAATCAAGTCATTTGACATGCTACTTAAGTTGTTAAGATATGCATTCCCGAATGCTATATCGCCTCACTCATATGAGGAGCCACGACCACAACAGCGGGGTTTGGGCTTCAATTACAACAAAATCCATGCATGCCCGAATGACTGCATTTTATATTGGAAGGAAAATGCTCTAAAAAATGTGTGGCCTAAATGTAATACTTCTAGGTGGATGTCGTCGCCATACAAGAACCGACCAATCCCTCAGAAGGTGCTTCATCATTTCCCTTTGAAGCCGCACTTGCAACGACTATATATGTCCAAAAAGTTAGCAACTAACATGCGATAGCATAAAGAGCAACGATCGAATGATCATATTAATTTGAGGCATCTTACCGATTCTGAGGTCTAGCAATCATTTGATACAACATATACAGGATTTGCTGAAGATCCTCGCAATATTAGGCTTGGTCTAGCAAGTGATGGCTTCAACCCATTCAACAACATGGCTAAACCATATAGCATATGGCAAGTGATCCTCTTTCCGTATAATTTTCCCCCATGGTCATGCATGAAAGACATTTCTTTATTACGTCCCTCATTATCCCGGGCCCGAAATTACCTAGAAATGAAATTGATATTTACTTGCAACTATTGATCAATGAATTGAATGATCTTTGGGAAAATGGGGTGCCCACATATGATGCCTCGAAAGAGGAAATATTCGTATTGCATGCTGCTTTATTGTAGACAATCAATGACTTCCCTGCATATGGTAAGCTTTCAGGCTGGTCAACTAAAAGGAAACTGGCATGTCCATCATGCAATGTCAGAATAGAATCAATGTGGTTGCACAGTGGGCGAAAGCATTGTTATATGGGGCATCGTCGGTTCTTACCCGAGAACCACACCTAGACATAAAAAAAACACCCTTTCAACAGTAAAGAAGAGTATCGCATCCGACCTAAATTGTTATCCGGGTTCAATATAACCAATCAATTACAGCTTCTTGGGGATGTGCAATTTGGAAAGTTAGAAAAGAAACGAAAACGCCCTCCTAAACACTTGAACTGGACAAAAAGTAGCATATTCTTCAATGTTTCATATTGGTCAACGTTGAAACTTAGCCAGAATCTCGACGTTATCCACATTGAGAAAAACATTTGCGACAACATCTTGGGAACCCTAATGAATATTCTTGAAAAAATGAAAGATAATATCAACTCACGATGCGACCTTTCCAACCTCGGTATAAGAAAGGAGCTACATTTGAGGCATAATGACGATCGGTGTACAATGCCACATGCATGTTTCACACTATACGGAGATGAAAGGAAAACTTTTTGTTAGTGGCTGTCCGATGTGAAGTTCCAAGATGAGTTCGCTACCAATATTGCTCGATGTGTGTCTGTATGTGATTGCACAATCTCAGGATTGAAAAGTCATGATTGTCATATTTTCATGCAAAGACTACTACCTATTGCAGTTGGTGGGTACTTAAGAAACGATATTAAAATGGCCTTGATCGAACTGAGCAATTTCTTCAAAGAATTGTGTGCTCGAACACTTGATGTCAATGTCCTAGCCCAGCTCGAAGCTAATATCGTTGTAATTCTATGCAAGTTGGAGATGATATTTCCTCCCTTATTTTTTGATGTCATGGTTAATCTAGCGGTTCATTTACCACGTGAAGCCTTGCTAGCAGGGCCAATTCAATATCAGTGGATGTACCCATTTGAAAGATACCTCAGCAAATTCAATCGCTATGTTAAGAATAAAGCAAGGCCAAAAGGATCAACAGGAGAGGCATACATTCAAGTAGATTGCTTGACATTTTGCTCAATTTATCTCAATGATGTTGAGACCCGATCCGATCAACCAGACTGCAATGTTGATGCCGGGGACTTAGATGAGCCTAACACTAGCTTCTCAGTTTTTTCTCAAAAAGTATGTCCATTATTGGGTATGGCAACTTCTCGGCAATTAGACAATAAACTCTTAAAATCAGCTCAATGGTATGTTCTCAACAACTGTACAGAGATAGGGAACTACCTAGAGTAAGCATCCTCTAACAATGTTACATGTCAAATTGAGGAATACAATTTAGTTTCTTATAGTAATATGCATGGGAAGAGCACACCTCCTCTTTTCTTACTTGTGTGTGCAGTGAGAACTACAACAAGTGCAAGGAAAGTTACCCAAATTCTTTCAATCGTATTCATGAGAAAGAGTTTCCAATCTGGTTCAAGAAACGTGTACGCCTTCTTCTTACCCTTGCAAGACTCATATGGGAGTGAAACCATAGAAACAACCTTTCTAACTATCAATCTATGCTCCCTCATCTATTTATTGCAGGTCCAAGATCTGCATACATTGAACTCGACTAAGGTATATGATGATCTATATGCACTTGCCTGCGGTCTTGACGCCTGGATTGCATCGTATGCTACTTGCATTGTAAATGGTAAAAGGTTCCACACAAAGCAGCTTGAACAATGGCGTCGTAGTCAAAATCCTGGTGTGTTCGTTATTGGTGACCATCAATCAAGTAGTATAGACTTCTACGATGTTGTAGTGGATGTTTTGGAGTTACATTACATGGGATGACGCCGTGTGTACTTGTTCAAATGTGATTGGTATGACATTGGTGATCAAGGGTGAGGCATTCGAAAAGATAACCATATCACCAGTGTGAATACGGACAGGACATGGTATAAGGACGAACCATTTGTGTTGGCGTGCCAAGCTTCCCAATGCTTTTACATGAAAGATACCAGTGTTAAAGGATGTTGGCATGTAGTACAGAAATTCATAAATAGGAATGTATATGACATTACAACTGCACCTTCATCACCTACCCATGATTCCGTGGTAGAAACAAGCCCCGAGATGCAACAGAAATTTAGGCAAATGATCAACAGCCCCAACTATCAAATGAATTTATCAACGACCTTGACCTAGACTCTGTTTCAGAAGATACCAGTAGTGCTCATGATCAATCCAATCCCTCAGAAGATGAAATGTCAAACTAGATCCCTCAGCCTCTGTCTCTAAGAATTGTACGTCATAAGTTTAGTTTGCTAGAAAATCTCATATATATTCTAAAAATCGAATGTTTATGATATGACTTTATCCTATTATGCTATTATGCAGCGAATGGCAAGCGGCAATGATACAAGGAGGTATTTGAAAAACCTACCATGCAGTTTTGGCTCTCAAAATTGTAAGACATACAAAAACTGTTTTTATATTTTCATGCTTATAATTTGTATCTACTTATTCATTGTCAGTTTTTCAATTTTACTTTTCGTTACTGGTTATTAAATTAGGATGTTTCATGGTAATCTTCTCTTAGGTTGAGGCAACAAAAATAATCACTAGTGGAATAGCAACGATGTGCCTACTGTGGAATAAGTTGAAAAAATGCCTCTCATGAGCTAAGTCCTAATTATATATAGACTGGAATACTTTCATATAGGGTTGAATCCCCAAACTTAAATTTCTATTTAAATTTTCAGTAAAATGGGGAATTTGACATAATAAGTCCTATGGTCAGACATGGCAATGAAAGAATCTCATTTGCAGCAGCTCTTAATCACATATTACTCTGCTTTGCCACTTTGCCATTTCTGTCAGCTCATGTGGAAATGTGTTTGAGGCATCAATACTATTAAGTGGCTTGAAGACAAAGTAAATGCATTTAGTAAAGGATTTAATGGAGTGAAGTTAGATCCTGTTCAGTTTAACGCTGGTTTGATATTGAGCCATATTTTTTGGTAGTGGAATCTAATGTACAAAGATATTCCCCATTAGTGTTAAAGGGCTTGAGCTAGCCAACACTTTTCAGGGCGTAAAAGACAATTTTTCTTCAACACCTAGCAGATTCGGTTGACTTAATGAATGTAAGCACACATAGTACTAAATATTGCTTTAAAACCTTTCAACCCTATAGTTGTTATTTGATTTTAGGTTTGCTGCAGGATGACCTCCTCATCTTGAGTTTTTCTGTGGCTGTAAATGACCAGTAGTATAACTTGGAGATTTATGCCATGAAATATGAGGACACAAATATTTTAAGCAACAATAACAGTATGGAAGCCTATTACTACTGAGGCACACATTTCTTTCATGGGCTAACATCTTTGTGCTTTATTTTCAGGTCTCTATCAACCATCTCATGTGTGGATGAAGAGGATATTTGGTGGTCATCTGGGCAGATCAAAAGTAGCAGAAGTACATCAAGAATTCAAAGAAGTTGTGTTTAATTTGGAGTCAAGTTGTAGCATAATATATGCATACTGATGACCCTCCTGTCATTTCCACTCAACAAACATTAATCATGTATTTCCATGGCCTTAATTGAACAATGGTCCTAATTGGAATGTTATATAACATATTGATATATAATTATGTTATAGTCATGTGAGTGTTTATTGCAAAATGTTACATAACAGATTTAATGTGATACCTAGGTGATCACATAATTTGAGTGTTTGTATAGATTATTGTTGTCTAGAATATTGTTTGCATAACAGATTTTATCGTGTATATATAGGTGATGATCTTCAGTGAAAATGCAAAACTTGATTGCATTGATATAAGAATGTTGAAAAAGTATTGATTGGCTAACAATTTGTGAGAAATGTCACAAATCTAGGCTATTGTTTACGCACGATAATAGTTAAAAAGAAAAAACACATTTTCCTACAAGTTACTGTTTGTAGGTAAAAAATGGTAGCTAAACTCAACCACTAGAATTATTCCCTACAAGATTTATTCATGGACGTTAACTGTCATACCCATGGAAGTGTTGTGGGAAAAAGATAAATAGGTCAGAAATGTAGCAAATGATTTCCTACGATATAAGTTCATGATAATTAATTATTGCGGCGAGCCACTCGGATTTTGCCTCGAGATGTCTCGTGTGGAAAGGTATTTATTGGCCACGACTTAAACCTTTCATCGGATATAATACTTTTTCTGGCGAGTTTTATCCCATGAGCTTCCCACAATGAAATTTTGTGGGAATTGAGTTTTTCCCACTATATAATGCTTTTTGCCACAAAATCCCTTAGGAATCAAGTCGTACACCATGCTCAAAGTCAACATCCTCTCACTTTCTCAAAATCGGTTCTCAAGATTTACCATGAACACAAGCTGATGTGGCATACCAAGAGGCAAGAAAAAGTCATCCCTCCTGAATGGATTCCCCCACCAACTGATCATTTCTCCATTTCATATGATATAGCAGTTAAGAACCTCTCTTCCACTGCTGCTGCAATCTGCTGGTCCTGCTCTGCGGAACTGATCTTCGCAAGCACCAAAAATATTAACTCCATCAATCCAGTGTTTGGGGAGGCCATGGCTGCCAAGTTGTCCTTTGAGGAGGCTCTTCACAAAAAATTCCAGAATATAGTTATAGAAGAAGATTGCCAAGTGGTGGCTGAAGCTATCAACATTCCCTCTTCTTCTAATGAATGTTCCATCTTCAACATAATTTCAAACTGCTCATCCCTTTTTAAGGCTTTTTCAGAAATGGAAATCTCAGAAAATTCATCGACACCAAAATCGATGGGTGCCACACAACTTAGTGCAATGGGCCACATCAAACAATGTGTTTGGTAGCATACCCCTTATTAAAATACTTCCTTGCCTTCTTGACTTTCACAGTGGAAGGGATCCACCTCTACCTTGAACATATTAGTGTAGAAATTTGTATCTATATTGCTGGTTATGTAAGTCCATAACTATTGTGTAATTTGTTTTCTATAATGCTAAAGCTTGCTTAGAAAACAAATCCCCTATTACGTCCCTAATTGGACTCATGTATCCTGGTTGTGTCTATGTACAGGAATTTGTGAATGTAATATTATGTGTTAATTATTCAACAGATGCTAGCCATCGAGATCAGGAGATATATTATTTACGGTTGGAGATGAAAAAAAGTAAGATTTGTTAAGAAGGTCAATTTTGTTGAAGTGTAAATATTTTACAATGAATCCATAAGCGGGAGAGTCTGGCGCCAAATGAAATATTTTAAAGGTTAAAGTTATAACTTTAGCATAATATCCAAATCTTTCTTTGACAGAAAAGTACAAAAGTTGATGGCAAGAGGTGTATGAAAAGTAGAACATTACATTTTACCATTTCCTCTTCTTTCCTAAAGCTATCGTCCTTTTTGCGCTAGTGTTTGGGGATTCTGAACATGGGCTTTCTTCATTAAGGCAATGTGAGTGTATATTCTCAGTTTATTTGTGTAAAGCTTCCACTTTTTACAAGCAGAGGGACTGTCAACTTTGTGTATTGGGGCGTCTACAGGTATGGGAAACCGTCTTAATGTTGAAAGGATGGGAAACTTTTCTATCACTCCACTTTATTGTTCACAATTTCATCAAGGTACTTAACTTTGGTCCACTATAACCTACTTCCTATATCTTCTCAGTTTATTGTTTAACTCACTTATTTTGTAACAACATGTATTTTATTATGGGTGGTGGCTATCATCAAGAACATGGTATTCAATGTCACTTGTCTTCATGTATATTATTTTTCCAAGCTATGTTTGCAAAAAGCTGCTATTGTATTTCTTTTAATCAGCATTGTGTCAAAAAATGTGTTTACTTGTCATCCCTTGGGAGAGTAGAAGTGTTTATATATGGAAATATTTAACATGAACATAGTTAAACACTATGGGGTTTTAAAGGCCTTTGGTTCATTACACATTCCTTTTTATTTAATACCTGGGATGCACATGTGAAGGGTGGTGTTATGTAGTAAGTATCCACTGGCTTGGGTGTAAGTGGAAGTTTTAAATCTGCATTGGTACTTTCAGGAAACTGGGTTTATACTAAGACAAGATGGCACCAAGTGGAAGAGAAAGAAGGAAAGGCCACGGTGGAGCCACAACACGAGTAGGGCCTGCATCAATTAGACCACCACAACCTGGTCTAGAACTCGATTCATGGACTTTTAGAGATGAGCATGCAGGTAGCTATGATGACTCAACACAGCCACCAGACATAGCGGTTGAAACAGAGTTTGTTAATCCAAACGTAGCTGCACATACAAGCCGTGATGAGAATGGTAACTTATATATGGTGCTAAATTTTTATGCGACATTAACTGTTATTTATTTAATGTTTTGAATGGTATAATAGCATACAAATCCCCTATACTAATAAGACTGAATAATGTTACAGTGCTGGATTAAATCTTAGTGCAAATGCCCTTTCTGCTGGTCCAGGCTATGAATAAACATGGTCGCGGGCCTGCAAAGTACACTGAGTTTGAAAAACTTCGGAAGCACAGTTTAATCTCATTGAAAATCAATGATGGGGAAACAGCCCCATGCTGTGAGAATGCCACCATGTTTACCACAAGGGTGACATGGATCTTGAAGCATCATGCTGATATGAGCTATGCTCACTGGACTAACGTACCGATGGTTGAGAAAGATGAACTTATAAACTGTGTCAGGGTGAGCTGGCAGAAACTTCTATCTTGTTTAAATCAAGTTTACAATATTTCATCAATATGATGGCTAATCACATGCATGTTTAGATTGATTTCATCTTTGATTGGGAAAAGAAGAATCATAAAAAAAAATAGTATGGAAACAACTCCGAAAGCGTTTCAATGCTTGCCACCATCAATTGCACAAGAAGTATTAAGAGTATGCAACTCATGAAGAAGCATTGGCCAGTAGTGGGTCTACTATGGTAGACCCACTGGTTTGGGTAAAGTTGTGTGGGCGATGAGGAAGCGACGCGTTCAAGGTATTGGGTGTCAAATATTTTCTCCATTAATTTCCATTTTTTAACCATTTGTTGTTCAAAGCCTACACAAAATTAATTATATGCATATTGCAGAAATTGTCAAAGCAAAATCAAGAGAACAGAAAATTGTTAAAAACTAATCACACGGCCGGAAGGAAGTCATTTGTACGGATACTAGAGGAAAAGGTTCTTGCTACCTACAGTTGATTACCATACTGCAGTTGCTGTCAATTTCAAATTAAGCTCAATTTCTTTTAATAATCAGCATATAATATTAAGGACCAGATTTGTATATAACCTATTATCAATTAATGATGCAATATGGGCTAACACTTTTGCTTGATCATGCAGCGTTCCACGACATCCAACTTGGTTGAGTTCTATAAAGATGTCCGCTGGTCTAACAAGAAGGGAAAGTTTGTGACAGAAGAAGCTGAAGAGATTTATGTGAGACAACTATAGGCTACCTTGGATTTTATTTGTTTCAGCATTTTATCTAAGTTAGTTAATTTGATGCCAACAATATACAGAAACGGGTGATGAAGTTACTAATTTAAAATGCTTGTGCAAAAATCCATGGTTGGCAAGTTCAATGATATAGAACCAGAGCAGCGGACCATAGATGCAGCAAGATATGTATTTAGGGAGCTATTAGGTGCACTAGCAGGGTATGCTAGAGGATTAGGGGAGATGGTAATACCGGAGACTACTCGGGTAACTGAGCATGAACGCGATAAGCAATATGTTGAAGCAGTGGGAAGACATCAAAAGGAGGCTGAGCATTACAAGGAAAAATATGATGAGTTGAGTGGGCATGTGAGGGTACTTTTGGAAAGACAACTTGAGTTTGAAAAATTCATGAACACATACCAGTCAGAGAGGCAGCCCCAAGGAGAGTCTCCTAAGGAGACTCAGGGAGCTGCCTAGAAACATACTTTGATAAGCCACTTTTTTGCACATTTTGCCTTTTTAAGATGAGTAAGTATATGGCCAGCTGAGGTCTACCACATTACTAAAGTATTTTGTTAGTGGCAAGGGATGTTCACATGCAGTGCAATAAATATGTGTTACAGTCTGGCTTTGTGGTATTCTGAAGGATACTTTTGGCTTATGAAGGATCTCAAAGAAATGCCAAACTCGTTGGGGGATTCTTAGTGTGGATGGATAGATAATTTCTTTTTAAGTCACAATGCTTTTTCCATTTCATCAACAAGTTCTTTTTGGGTTATACTGAAATGCCATATAAATTTGATTGTGTTGAATTAGTGAAGTATTCTGTCTTCATAATATAGATACACAGGAAGGGGTAAACTCTTATTAAAAACATGATGGTCAGTATACACGTACTTTGAACTAAGTAGGCTACTTCAGTACTCCTAGTACAGTTACACAACTTGTATTATAAACTCCACTTATATTCAATTGGAGTAAGATAGCAGATTGATCTATTCTGTCAATGCTGGTGGGATAGAAATTTCTGGCCTCAATACTTTTCAACATTATCTATTAGTCAGTAGTTTAGCTTCTATTCTGATCCCAACCAGGATGCATTAAACCTCGACAGATGTAGTACTTTTAAACAAGTTCAGTTCAATAGTGGTACTGCTATATGATTGCACACTACAAGAAATCAACCCTTTTCCAGCGATTTTAAAATCGTTGGAAAAGAAATCGCCTCTAATGAACCAAAAACTAGTGATATTTGCCGTAATTTATGATATTCCAGCAATTTTATACTCGCGGCAATTGAGTAACAGAACCAAAAACTCTATACCAACGATTATAAAATCGCCGCAATGAATCAATTTTCAGCGATTTTATGATCGCTGCAACTGAGTTTAAAACCAAGAACTCAATTCCAGCGACTCTAAAATCACTGCAAATTGATTCAGTGCGGCGATTATAAAATCGCCGCATCTGGATATCGAATTATGAAATTCAATTCCAGCGAATTATGAATCGTTGGAATTAACATATGCCGGCGAATAAAAAACTCCCAAATAAATTTAAATAACCATTTATTTATTTGCAGCGATTGTTTTTAATCGCTATGAATGGATATTGCTGGTGATTTTTTATCTTTTAGCAACGCATTAAAAGTGCCGAGACTAATCTTTCCCAACAATTGCTAACTAAATCGTAGACAGCAAATGCGGCAATATATGTGTTATTTGTGGCAAAAATAAATCGTCGAAAAAAGAGTCTCTATCCCGACAATTTTTGGTTTTCGTTACAGTAGATTAGAAGCAGAGGTTTAATACCGGCGAACAGCCAACGATTTCTAAATCGCTGGGAAATATCATAGGTGGCAAAATTGAGATTTTTCCCAGCGAAATTTATCTCCAGAAAAGGTGTCTCCCCTTGTAGTGGCATCAAGAAAATACATGATTGTGGTGGTATTTATATGTATGAAAATTCTATTTATTTTATTAAGGTGCTGAGTATGATAGATGATATGGATGATAGGTACTTAAATTTAAGGTAATAATGAAATAGGCCCAGTTCTTGAATTTTCTAGCAATGTGTGTAGTATGGGATTGGTAAATACACTATATGAAGCATGTCAATTTTCTGGCAGCACATTAGTTAATTTTGATGTTGAGCAAGCAAAAGGTTGCCAATTATTGGTTGATGCCTTGGTGAAAAGCTCCTACACTCGCCAGCTTTGTTATTGTTGTTCAAGTGGATCAATGAATGGATCGTGTACTGATATTTGTGTTGACGTTGGGCATATGGGCCAAATCCTCTTACCAGAACAACACTAAAGGATCAATATGGTAGTGATTGGAAGGGAAAGTTCCCCGTGAACAACTGATATGCGAAGGATGCACCTGCCAAATGGATGCTGCCCATATAACTGTTAGCTAAGTGTGGTAAGTGGGATGTATAAATTTCTAGATTCAGTGGGGAGTAATACATACAATATCATCTTGTATAATTGTTGGACAACCAAGTAAGTTGTTTGAAGATATTGCATGATCTGCTACTTTGATATTGAACACTCAAATACACGAGTTCAACAATGCATGGATAGTTATTTCCCAGAGTTAATAGTGTTTCATTGGCTACAGCTTTTACATCTACAGCATTTATATATATGGTTATCAAAAATATATAACAATGAAATTTGAGAAATTGTGGCATCTACAGATTGAAACCCAAATTTCTTTATAGGTCCAAGGTTGATTGGAAAATTGTGAGATTTGATTGTGTATCAAAAATTGGAATAATATTATGCACTTAAATTGGAGTAATATTAAAAAGAATCCAGATTTTTTAAAGGCCCCAAGAATGGTTTTACGGCGAATTAACCAAGCTTTTCATCAATTCAAATTCGCTTTATACCAATCAATCGGCCTCATTGCCGGTGCATGAATTCATGGATTGGAAAGTTTAATTGCAACACTTTTATACATAGTTCATGGTCATTTGCAGCATCTAAAACTCGCTCCAATTACATTTCTATACCGTTGAATACACAAGCTTGACGCAAATATTTTTTTCTAACCCCAAACGAAATCGTCACTAATCATATACTAGTGATTACTAAATGGACGCCAAAATATTTTGCAACGTTTAATCTATATCGTCGCTAACACTTTTCGGTCAAATTCATGGCTTTATTGCAACGATGATTAAGTGCCGCAAAAACTCAATGGTTTGCGTTTTTAAACTCAACGATGATTATGTGGTAGGTAATTGCGGCGGCTAAATTCTTTTAGTGGCAAGAAAAATAACAACGGAAAAAGGCATTCCCAACCATTTATGCCCGTAATCTGATTGGACTAATTACGGCAAAAAAGTAACTTGTTCCGACAAATTTTTGTGCATCGCTCATAAATTCTTTTGTGATGATATATGGGTTTCGCCAGAAAAAATCAATTGGGGCACTTCTTTGGCAACCAACCAACAGCGATATGAGACAGGCTGCAAATGGAAATTTGTGGCGATTATGGGTTGTTTTTGCAGCGAATCAGTGCGCCAAAAAAAACTTGTTTTCTTGTAGTGGCCCTTTGTACGGCTCCTACCATGGTCGATTTATTGGTGGTGAAAGCCCTTTCGTCTTACAACTCCATAATCGACATGCCTTCCCTCAACAACCTAAGGGCGATGACATCAACCTACCAGTCGCAGATGAAGTCCCGACCTCTTAGGGAGAGGGAGAATTTTGAGGAGAACAAGTCCTAGCGCAAGAGTGTTACATGCAGGAATTGAAGACAAGGGATGGCGGGGTGCATATGGTCCACACCACTGGAGCGGTGAGCACTTGCTGGAAGTTTCATTGCTAGAAAAATTGTTGACTTGTAATTTACATTTCCATGTCAACGGTGTATATTCTATTAATAAAATGTGGCTTTTTAGGAATAAAATATGTCTCACCTACCTCGACTCATTACTCCAACAACGTAATCCCCGTCAACGTAATCTTTATCAACGTATTTCCTTCAATGAAATCTTCATTGATGACTACTTACCTCCCTGTGAGGCATCAAATAGATGAGTTACACCTAAGGATATTTTATCCTTCTCGCGGTGGAGAGAGAGCCAGCCCTCTGTTGCCCAACATTTACCTTCCTCGTGAGCGTCAACAAGCGGGAGCGAGTCCAACCCCAAATTGCCCAATAACTTACCTCCCCGCGGGACCCTAAAGGGCGAGATGTGCCTTAAGGCGATCTCATCACTCTTGGAACAGAGAGCGGGTCTAGCCCCTTAGTTGTCCTGCAACTTACCTCGACGTCCACCATAACAAAGAATGGGGATCAGCACCAGCCTTACCTAGCATTTACCTTCTTAGTGATGTCAACGTGCTGGAACGGGTCCAGTCCCAAACTATCCGACACTTACCTCCCTATGGAGGCTAAAAGGTGGGTAGGCGGCCCAACCTCCCTCGTGGGAAGAGCAGGTCCATTTGCTTGGCTACCCAACAACGAAAGCAAGCTAGCCCTCAGCTGCTCGACACCTACCTTACTCATGAGCGTCAACAGGCAAGAATGTCTCTAGTCCCAAACTGCCCTATAACTTACCTCCTTGCGCGACTCCAAATGGCGAGATATGCCTTAATGCCATCTTCTCTCTCCCACGATGGAGAGCGGGTCTAGTCACTTGGATGCCCAGCAATTTATCCTGACATCTGCCACGACTAAGAGTGGGATTAGCACCGGCCTAACCCAACACTTATCTTACATGTGATGTCAATGGGTGGGAGCAGGTCTAGTTCCAAATTGCCCGACAACTTACCTATACATGAGTATTAATAGGTGGGCAGTCGGCCCAACCTCCCTCAACTGGGAGAACGGGTTCAGTCTTTTAGCTGCCCGAAAACTTACCCCACCCATCACGGCGAAGGGCTGATCTGCTTCTCAACCATCCGACAAATTACCTTTCTGGGTGGACCAAAGGGGCGAGCTTAACCTAACACATCCCAACCGCTCCCCCGATAGAGAAAGGGTTTAGTCCTTCAACTACCTGACATAACGCCATCTCCAACAACAGACGCCAAATAAGTAGTGCCTTAAAATTCTCATCGAACTCCTCCTCCACCAAATGAGAAGTCAGGTTTGCAAACTTCACACTCGTAGTTGTGGATGAGTTATATTAACTTTTTTAGTTTTTTCAACGCTATTAAACATCTCCTACCTACCTTACGGCAAAGAGCGAGACAACTCCTCAACTAATCGACGACTCTCGCCCCCCGGGTGACCAAAGAGGAGGGCTTAGCCTAAGGCATCCGGGCCTCTCTCCCAGTAGAATATGGGCCCGTTTTCTCTGCTACACATCGTAGGCTCCCGAGGATTCCTAACCCCCAAACGACAACAAATCCAGACAACACAATTTTATAATTGTAATAACAAACAAATAATACTTGCGGTTATTCGTCACACAAGTGGCATCACCCCTAAACTCTTCACCCGATGCACTCCCTGAAGCATGCCAAGGAAAAGCTAAGAATAAAGAAAGAAAAACATGTACACAGAACTCCACTAATATTATTGCAAAGTACATTACAAACAGAAGAAAAAAGACATACATCGATACAAGAGGTAAAGGTAGTTAGTTGGTGGGGTTGACACTAGTGGGGTTGTATGAGAATGCGCACGGGATCAGCTCCTTCCCTATCAAGGCCCCACATTTCAATGCCACCGGGTCCGAAGGGAGTTCTTACACTTTCAGTGCCCTCAAATTGGTTCAGGAATTCTGGAGCACGTGATCTATCATTCTCTCCAAACCCTCCAGATAGCCGTGATTCCAGGTGTCGCCGTGTCTCCACGGACTTGCTTTAACCCTGGCCTTAGTTTACAACGTTGACGAGAAGACCAAGGGAGCTAAGTACCGTATCTCTATGGGCTTGCCTCATCCCCCCTGAATCTACAAGGTAGATGAGAAGATCCGGAAAGCCAAGTATCGTGTCTCCACGAACCTGCCTCATTCCTTGCCTTAATTTACAATGCAGATGAGAATACCGAGG
This sequence comes from Pterocarya stenoptera, assembly GCA_003123785.1. Lineage (NCBI taxonomy): Eukaryota > Viridiplantae > Streptophyta > Magnoliopsida > Fagales > Juglandaceae > Pterocarya > Pterocarya stenoptera. Next base: position 47,163 of record QEOT01124136.1, on the reverse strand, counting down.
AGCAAAGGGCCTGGTCCTTCCCTTCAACTGTTTTCTGGCCATCTACAATGAAAGCAGACAGTCGAGATACACCCTATCGCCAACAAAAACAAACACGAGAATAGTTAGTATAGGATTCCAAATCGATAAGATGGTAGAAAAATAATAAACTAGTCCGAGAGACCTTAGAGAAAAAGTCCATCAAAGACTTGGTCACCCATTCACGAGACTTTACTTGAGCTCTTCTCACCTCTGATTTAGCGGAGAGAGGAATGACCTCCACTGAGCTCTCTTCAAGGGATGACCCGGTAGCCGCCTCCACATCTTCAACTGCACCCGAGACCCTCTCTACAAGGCTGATGGAGGGCTAGAAGAGAAGGTGGCCCTCGATGGTGGAGCAAAGTTCCTTGCCAGGACTTTGAGGCTCCCTTCTCTCACAGACTCTCCCCATCGGTCCTCGCCTCCACGGCCATCTCAATTTCAGTAGTAGGCGACCTTGCGATAAGCAAGGGAGAGAGAGCAGCGATCATCTTCTCAGCAGGGAGGCTAGGAACCGTGGTCAACTTTGGCTCTACTCTTTCCCCTCCAAAAGTTCTATTGATAGGATCCTCAACGGGGCCACCGTGAGCTCTACGATGGGGTGACAGAAATAGGGCCCTTGGGAGAAGACATCCTCTCCACACCTGGGTTGCAGCCCTCCAAAAGTTCTATCAATAGGATCCTCAACGGGGCCACCGTGAGCTCTACGATGGGGTGACAGAAACAGGGCCCTTGGGAGAAGACATCCTCTCCACACCTGGGTTGCAGCCTCCTATACAATCCTCAGCAGCATGCTCGAAAACTTGACCTTTGTTGGCAGATTGCACTGTGGATGGAGAGAAAGGGATCATTTCCATGTTCAACTCAAGAGGAGGCTCTTCTAGAGTTGACCGATGAGGAGCTGGCTCTAGGAGGGCCCCATAGAAATGTTTTAAGAGCATATTGGCCCTAGGGGATAATCTACGTGGGTCTGACAGCACAGGGGGCATCACAAGAACCGCGACCTTGATGAGCTTTGCGGTCAAAGCACTTGTGAAAGGGGAAGCGACAGGTGCCTCTGGGATGGTAGGACCCTTTCCCCTAACTCCTTGGTGGATTCAACGGATGGATAGATAGGGTTGGCAGTGAGGTAGGTACAAACAGTGGGGGCATCGTACCTCAATCCACACCAAGGACTGCTCCAAAGGAAATCGAGGAGGGACACTGGGCTATTGTCGACCCCAGTAACTTTCGTGCAAAGTTTCTTTCCCTTGCCTGTGGGAGGAGGACTCGGGAAATGCTTCCAAGCCGAGCTGACTTTGGGCTACATAGGAATGGCGCGATCATTAAAAAACGGTGTGACTGAGAGAAGTAAAAATGCCCTTATATGTTCCTCCCCAATGAGAGCATCCGAGAGGACATTGAATGGGTGATTTTTTAGCCATTCTTTGACCAGAGCAATATGACGTATCTCCGAGGGAGAGGCTATCGGCCGTGAAGCTTTGTCGTCAGGAACTACCCTTCATATGGTCCGAACGGAGAATTCACGGCGATTCACCTGCCCGATCGGAAATCCCCACCCTTGGCCAAACACGAAGAAAAATTCGGAGGTCTAGTCTTTGACCTTGCAATAATGTTGTTGCAAAGAGACAAGGGCATGCATCGCCCTGAAACTGAAAATGGTCCCCTCATGTTTTATGAGGTTGTGGGTTAGGAGAAACTCACGACCAGTAAGGTCAACGTGCTCCAGGTCTGATTTCAACAAAGCTCGCCACTAGAGGATGCAGCAACACATGAAGCTTCTCCAAGCATTTGGGTGGAGTTGAGAGGGGGCCAATCTGAGACGATCTAGTAGGTCACGGACAAGATGAGGGAAGGGTAATCTCAGCCCACAAGAGACATGCTAGGGAAGGGGGCAACCTTCAAGGCATAACCCTCATTGTTGACGTCCCCCTCAAGTGTTCCAGGAGCCTCAAAAACCACATTCTTCCGGGCATGAAAGGTGGAAGCTAGTGACGACAAGAACTCAAAGGTGACATTTGAACGCCAGTTGTGACCAATATAGAATTGCTCTGTGGTGCAAACCTTGGGCTGGTCCAGTTCCCCAAGAATCTTAGGTTGAAGGGCCTTCTTGGGAGCCATTGAGATTGAAGTTGAGAAAAACAATAGAAAAGAAAAGGAGTTGAGCAAAGAGAATAAGAATATTAGAGCAAAAGGAAACGAGGATGTGGTAAAGAGGGGAAAAGAGGGCGGAGCATGTTTATATAAAAGGAAAGTGACAATTGGCTTTCTGTCGCCATGTGTCAGACAAGGGATGCAAAAGGGCTCAAATCCCGCAAAATGCGCGACACAACAAGATGTGGGAAACCAACAGCGCATCAAGACAGGTTTGGGGGGTCTAGTCGTTAGGCCACGAAGGGTAAAAATGTAAAAGAAGGAAGGAGAAGGGCAAAGAAAAGGGCTCCAATGATGAAGGAGGAGAATTTAAATAGACCTCAGCGACGGTTAGCATCCCCAAGGCGTGGGAACGCACGCACCCCACCAAGCTGGAAAGACGTGCATGAATCTCGCAACATGTATTGTATGATGCGACATGAAGAGAATGAGCTGCCTGATAACATCATGAGGGAACTGGAAGGACGCAATCAAGTTAAAATCCAATCGTTAGAAAATGTGCCAATAAAGTTGGGAGAGGAACCGTCGCCTGACATCATTAAATGACAAAAAAGAAAATCATAGGGGCATAATCTAGAGCCTAGAACCTAACACATAGAAGAACCGGAAGAATAATAACCACCCATTTCTAGGGAAGAGGATCTCCACGGCAGAGACTGTGGAAAAATAATTACATGAAGATGAAGACAAAGAAGAATTCCCATCGCAGTCCGATAAGAATTGACAGGGTAACTGTAAGAAGGTTTTCCCTCCCATCGGCTCATACAACAAGTCCATGCGAAACCACTAGGGAAGTAAGTCAGAGAGACCGGCCAAGCCTAGCCAAGCCCAACGGCCTTCCTATAAAAGGAGCCAGGGGCCTCTGCAGAATACTCGGCCTATGAGCAAAACCCACCCACGAAGCAACCTACACGTGAGGAAAGCGGACAGTAGGGGCAGATGAGACTTGCAGCCTTGAGACCACTCCGATGACACCTTACCCTTGATCTCCTGACAGCAGGCATGGAAGGGCTTAACAGGGAACATCTGCAAGATAATGTGAGTCAAGAAGTCATGCCGCATTAATGGCACCACTCCCCAGAAGCCACGCCGCATTAAGGATTTTGACTAAGCGAACAATTGAAATGACATGGACTCCCCGAAGCCAGATGTGAACTTTCCCCACTCAGAAACTTAGTATAAAAGCTGACCACCAGGTAAGAAGAACTATTTCTGATTCCTCTAAACTCTTGCACAAATTACTAAGGAGCTATACTGACTTTAGCATCGGAGATTCCCAGACTTCTACCAAGGCCCTCCACTCTCCATGTTTTCTCAATTGTGCAAGTGAAAGACTCAAGACTCGAGTTGCTGAAACCCAACCTAAAGGTGTACGAAACACAACATTAACAGAATGTATAGAGATCATTTTCAATTTTGCCCGAATAAGATGGCTTAATTCAGAAAATAATATTAATAATACATACATACATACAGATTTCAAACCTATAATGTTATCCATGTAACTAATATGAATTCGGTATGGTATCATCAAACAAAGTCGAGAAGATTTCAATCCAAAAGGATGCAGCAAAAGAAGGATATGTTACATTTGGATTTTGAGGTGATCTTAGATAATCTATGAATAGTAATAAAAAAAATATCGAATAGTAATAAAAAAAGTACTAAATAGTTCATAAATAATAATAAACTATTTATAATTAATAATAAAGTAATTTGAAATTACTTCATTTATCAAACACAACATTGAAACATCAAGTTCGGGAATATAGCCCATGTTGGAGTAGGTAGTACGTACTGTTGTTTTGGGCTGGGGTGTAACGGGTCCCGTTTTGTACATTTTTTAAAACCGAACCGGTATATACCGATTTTGAAATTTTAAGAATAGATATCAGACCGATTCATAGTTCACTGTCAAAATTGAAACTTTCAATTTTTTCGGTTTGATTTTTCCAATTTTACAAATTATCTGTGTTAGTAATAATATGTTTACATATACTAAACTATTAATCTATTTACATTATAGTATAAATACATTATTTTATAATAATTAATATAGACTAGTATAGTATTGAATTTAATTATAGTCTATATAAATTCTAGACTTTTTATATGGGTATATATGATCAAATGTGTAAAAATATATTTATAAAATATATTTTATAATTTGTTATGCGGAATATATATATATATATCAAAACTAAGTTTATATTAATAATTTAATATTAATGTTTACATTATAAGATTAAAATTTATATGTTATATCAAATGTTATATTAAAAATTATAAAATTATTTTTATGTTATGCCACATGTTATATTAATTAGTAATTTAATATATAATATAATATAAAAAAATTATAAATATATATATCGATTCAATTCAATTTAAATCGATTTTTAAAATTTAAAAATTGATATTAAATTAATTTAGAGTAATTTTAATTCTTAAGAACCGTAATGGATCGCTTAAACACCGGAAGGTCCAGTTTGTTGGATTTTCTGATTTTTATTTTTATTTTTACACTCTTGTTTTGGATTATGTGATCTGATTTTCCGATTTTTACGAGCTTGAGAGCAAGCTAGCTCGCTGCTAGTCTCACTTTTTGTCGTAGAATAAAGGGAAATGTTTGGGTTCCGAATTTGTGTCCGGAATGTGTTTTCTTATTGTACGTCATGTTGACTTTTCATCTACTGCGAAGTACTTTTTGATTGATTGGCTTCCGCTAGAACGCCAAGAGGCCTCATGCGCTGGCAATAATATCAGAACCGTAGTTTGAGGAAGATGATGTCATTAATACTTTACGATTTGAGTCATGATGAGGAGGACCACATCTTTGTAGCAATGCATAAGCTAGCCTTTCAGAAGTCCCGAGATATTCGGCAAGTTGTGATTCTTGTGAAACCTACGAAGGATATACATATACATACATACATACATATAAATATATATATGTATTTTATATTGTCAAAAAATGGAGTTTAGGAGAAAAGAATAAGAGCCTTTTAAGACTAAAAACTTTGAAAGTTTATAAAATATTTTTAACCGTTTAAAAGTTCTTTTAAAAAAAATTGATATGTTTGATAAATTTATAAAAAGTGTTTTAGTCATTTAAAAAAGTTGGAATTTTTTTTTTAAAAAGTATCAAATTGAAGCTTTTATCTGTATATTTTTAAAAAATTAATATAACTAATTTTAAAAGTGATTTATATACATGTTTATCAACCAATAAATAACTTTTGAAGTATAGAATTTATTATTTAAATTATAAACTATAAGTCTTAAAATTATAAGTTATATTTCTCATTACAATTCTAAACATGCACTAAATAAAGCCGAGAAAAAATAAAAAATTAATTGACTTAACAATAAGAAACATTGCCTTAATTAATAAATAAGTAATATTTTGTCAAAAAATACTTCTTGCAACCGGCATGTGCAAGGGGCAGAAAATCTCCACATTATTAATAAAATACTGTATTTCATTTTTAGATTAGAAAAAGTAAAAGTAAAAACGAATAATAAAATACTGTATTTCATTTTAACAACAGAAAAAGAAAAAGTAAAAAAGAAACGGTAGGCTCCATGACAAAAGATAAAGAGAGGGAAAGCAGTGGTGGGTACCTCTCTTTTTGTTGAATTTTTTTTTATTTTTTAATTCAAGAAATGAAATAAACAAAAGAATTGTATTTTGTCAGCTAGCTAGCTACCGTTTCTGTTTTTACTATTTTTTAAATTGCGCATTTTGCAATTCTGCTCATCATTTTTATTATACATATTATATTTTTTTTATTCATACTAAATTAAAGTAATCATCATTTATACACTAGTATTTATTAAAAATAAATAAATAAAAATCGGCCCCTTCGACATCAAACCAGCTAGTCATCATCATGATGATCGTTCTGCACTTACTGTACACATTTTTTTAGTACACATATATGTAGCCGAAATAATGATAAAAATAGTCGAGACAGCCCCATTATTAGTATTCCTATTCATACATATCACGCTGATGAGTTCCTTAATCCTTGTAGAACTTCCGGTCCGGAAATGAGTATGCAATTCAGAGGTTATTTAACTAGGTTAATTTAGAGTGACCATCAGAATTTACCTCGGAGCCAAGCAATGTATCTTTAGAAGCAAAGAGCCAATCCAAGTACTCAGACTGATCAGCCAGAGGAGACATAAGTTGAAAATCCTCCGAGCCATGCAGTTCTGTTTCTTTAGAAACCAAGAGGGCATGATCATCAATAAATATTGGTGAAGAATGGACTTTATCACAGGTAGTGCTGCTGCAACCACCCTCATTATTAATGTTATTATTTTCAAAACATGAAGATAGCTCCGAGAAATCTGTGTTGACCAGAAACCCTGACAGGAAACTTCTGTCAATCTCAAAATCATCCATCATGAAGCTGTTGGATAAATTATTTTCGTCCAAATTGCATTTTGAAAATTCAACTGTCATGTCGTGATTCTCATCAAGAACTAAAGGGGGATGTTCAACGACGACTGGCTCGGTGTGATGATCAAACTGCTGCTGCTGATGATGATCGTGAGGTTCCTGTGGCCCCCAGGTACTGATCGGGATAACTTTGGTACACCTTGTTGCCTTTGTACGTATCACCGTACATGAAGCGCCTGTATTTGCTTTTGGTGGCTCCATTACATGAGCTGACGCTTTGGTGGGGTTTGGCTTTTCTTGTGCTTGATTTGATGATGATGATGATCTACGTTTTGAGGTGGGGTTGGGGTTGGGGTGACCTAAGAGCACTTTCCTTCCAATGTTGGTGTTCCAGTAATTCTTGATTTCATTGTCTGTTCGTCCAGGAAGCCGCCCAGCTATCAGAGACCATCTGCAATGACACAGGACATTCTTATCATCAATCTGCGGTTGTCTGTAAACTAAATACTTTTAATTACTTCATCACCTGTTTCCCAAGAGTTTGTGAAGCCTGATAATAAGCTCCTCTTCATCATTGGTTATGTTGCCTCTCTTAATTCCAGGTCTTAGATAATTCAACCACCTTAGCCGGCAACTCTTCCCACATCTCTTAAGCCCTGCATAACCCATTGAACTATTTTTATTTTCTTAAGCTTAATCTACCGCAATAAAGAAAACGAAAAACACAAAAACGCATAATGTTGTTTCTCTGTTATTTAATAGATGGACAAAAATATCTAACCCGCTCTTTTGGGAAGGTTTCTCCATTTTCCGTCGCCATGAATTTTGATGTATCCTTCGAGTATTTTGTCTTCAATAGCTGTCCATGTTCCCCTATTCAAGCTCTGATCTTTTGGACAACAAGGACTCCTTCCCATTTTAATTTTTAACCAATCTCCCAGAACCCCCACCTCCTCTCTCTCCACAGTTGTTTGCAGTGGACAAAGAGATTGTGATCAGAGCCTCTATGATTGAAAATGGGGGGATTGTAGTGTTCCTATTTATATATTGTCACGAAGAATGGTAGAGGGCACGAACCACTAACATCATCTCGATCCTTATCGGCCTCATGTTCCCTATCTTTAATTTAGGTCTTATTTAGCTTCAAAATAATAATAAGAAACATGGGATATTCCCAAAGATGCGGGAGGGTGCATATATATATATATATATATATATATGAAGAACGTCGTACGTCCGGGACCATCAATTTACCGAGAAGCTTCTACAAATTAACACCAAAAACACGTGTTGTGAGTGATGATGACGAATGGCTCTCCTTAAAATCTCTGTAGCTAATAAAAAAAAAAGACAAGAGGGGAAGGATATATCAGGAAAAAAAATTACCACGGCGGAATAATAATTAATTTGACTGCAAATTAACTAAAAAAACTAAAAATGAGAAAAGATGCAAAACAATAGGAAGAAAATTTTGAAAAATATTTTATTAATGATAAATTTCAAAATTATGGGGATTTTCTCGAAAATGAAAAATAAATTATTACATAAATAGAAGATTTGGAAAAAAGAAAAAAGAGAAATGCTAAACCCACACATGGGGCTCTTCATGATAGTTGTTTTTTTACTTAGTGATTAAGAAAATATTTTTTAATAATGTTGTGAGATTTTTAAAATATATATATTTAAAAGTGTTAAAAAATTCATGAAAAAAAAAACACAAAAAAAATTGTAGTGTCGGGATTCCTTATGTGTGGCTGTAGAGCCATTAAAAATAATACTAATATTGCCCCAATCTAAGGAATTAAGATTTTTTTTTTTTTTTCAAATTTAAACAAATTCACTTTCTTAAAGTAGTTCAACGCAATATTCAACGTAGAATTTGAATCGAATGGTACCCCATATCAATTTGTATTTGTATACAAAACTTATACAAATCTTTCTTGGAGCTAAACTAGCATATATTTCTTAAAAAGAAAAAAAAAAATCATCATAAGTACTGCATGCACCTGCCCTTCTACCATGCATGGGAAACGCTTTTTCTTAAAGCTAACTTTCTTGCTGGTGAAAGTTCGTTGAAACTCGAAACCCAAGGACATAAAGCTATGCTCCAAGTCTGAAGAAAAAAAAAAAAAAACGTGATCTTTATAGCTAGAAAATTTTTTTTTTTAATAGATTTAGAGAGTGAGATGAGAATTTTTAATTTTAGATAAAAGTTTAAAATATTATATTTTAATATTATTATTATTTTGAAATTTGAAAAAGTTGAATTGTTTATTATATTTTGTATAAGAATTTAGAAAAATTATAATGATTAGATGAGAATTTTGTATTTGAACTTAATTACCAAACTTAACCTAAAGACTGTATTTGGATATTGAACTGAGTTGAGTTGAGATGATAAAATATTATTTTTTAATATTATTATTATTTTAAAATTCTAAAAAGTTGAATTATTTATTATATTTTGTGTTGAAATTTGAAAAAATTATAATGATGAGTTGAGATAGATTTATATTCTAAACGTAGCCAATTAAGTCTTCCCCTTATTAATTACCTGCAGCATGTCGTCTATTATCAGTTGGACCACATGCATGAACAAATTAATGGGGTTCGTGTGGTTAATTTTTAGATGCCAGACTGTATATATATATATATATATATGCATGCAAGCCATGCATGGTACGTATACATTGAAGTAATTATTGAGTTAATGCAAAAACAACTGATCATCATGATCAGGTTGCATATATGTTTTAACTTGTAAAATTTGTAGGTATGAGCTGGGGAAGCTAATTACTAGCTAGCTTCAGCCTTCAATTCAGGCTCCCAGCTTCCTGCAGATTCCATGGCTCCTGTCTATAGGCGCTAATAATTCATGTGCGTTTTGTCATGTCACTGGCATGGCCGTGGCCCGCATGAAGTGAACTTTATTAATCATTGCATGCAGTGAAAACGACCTGCGCGGATCGTTTTCAATATTCACGCGTAGTCATATATACTGGCATGCCAACGATCGATCCTATTGGTCGTCGATTGTATATTATTATAAGTTTAATGGTCCAACATTTTTGATGATGTGGACTACATATGATCTGCCATTTATCTGCCACGCATTTATTAGAATAGCTAACCGTTATAATTAAGGCTGCTTTGCTACCATTCAACGTTAGACAGGAAAAACGATATACGACATTAATTTGCACACAATATCATCATGTATATATACTGAATTAAAAGTCTTCCCTGATCTTTTGAACCTACGGTGAATATTACATGGAGGGCCTTGCTTGTGCCAATATTCATTAATGTTTCTCGCTCTCTCTCTTTCTTAATTATTTCGTGCTATATACTTGTTTGACTATTTTATCATATAGTGATATAATATATATATATATCCTACGTACATTAATATTGTTTAAGAAGCCAAATCATGTGTACTGAAAAACAAACCATAATATACTCATTTTGCTTCTTTTTTTTTTATTTAGGTAATTTTTATAATTTAGGGTGTGGATAGAAACATTAATAGAGTCACATTAATACTAGGGGATATTAAAAATATTGAAAGATATAAAGATATTGCAAATGTGAAGAAATAAATATATATATACTCTTTTTTATATAAATAATAGATAATATTGAAATAATATAAAAAAAAAATACATCGATCAGAAGAAAATATATATATATACATGCAACAGTACGTACAAGTATGGAGATCAAAAGAGACAAATATTATTTTGACATTGGAAAGGGATCCTATGATAGTTTTGTGGCAGGTTGGAGTTGTTTAGATCTGTAGGATGCAGGTCACGTGGTTGTGTGGCCATCATTTATTTTTATCATTTATATACAGAAATTATATGACAAAGATAATGATGTCAGGCCAGCATCTGTATCTTACATGCGCATGAGCTATATATGGGTCTAAAATGGATGATTATGGTTTGTCCTAAAGTAGTACTTGATTTGCTTTTTAATTGAATTCTGTAGTACTCATTGTAATTGTAAGACTGATAAGATGGTTAGCAGCAGCTTGGCGCTGCATGCCCTAGCCTTATGAAAAATAAATAAATCAAAACTTTAAAAATGTGACAAAAACTTTAAAGTCATGTAAAGAATAAAAAAGTAAAATAAAACATAAGAAGAAGCTAGCACTCGGCCAAGTTCCAAGTTCAATTAAAAAGGGGACCAACTTTGTATATGTATATGTAATCCATTTCATACTTAATGAATACTAATTCAAACAAAAACAAAATCAGGTTGGGTCAATCGGCCATGCATATATGTTTGGATCGAGAGTACTTATTTGGAATTGTGCAGTTCTTGAGTCGGGTCGAAAAGTTGAATTTCTGGTTGGATCAGGTGAACAATGTTGCGAGCTAGGCATGAACTCCTAACCCTAAGAATCACATAAAATGAAGAAAATGATTTAATTACAATTAAGTCGACTTGATTAGACTAGTTTGCATGTCCCGTTTTATTTAAAAATAAATAAAAATAAAGAGACTTCTAATTTGAAATCCCACCAATAATCTAACTGAAAAATATATAATCACAACTTTATACTCACAAGAAAATATTGGAACAAATATATATATATATACTGAGTTGCAACCATTCGAACAGTATCTGTTACCATTTGAATTGTCATTCTGCATTCTAACGTTCAAAATCACGTTCATGTAAAATTAGTAATTTAATTAGTATAATATAGAATAGAACATACACAATAGAATAATAAAACATCATAATAATAAACATAATGAGAGACTAATTAATACTTAAAAACATAATAGACAATAAGAGGTTAAATAACACAATAGAACAACATAATAATAAACTATAATTAATACTTAAAAACATGCACCCAAGTGAACAAATATACTAATAAAAAGTACTTGGTCAGAAGTAGTTAACATAATTAGAGTAATTCTAATTAAAATACTTAACATAAAATAGACATATACAAAATCTAATGATGTAAAATTTAAAATACTCTCAAGAATAATATAGCACAATGGATTAAATGTAAGAAAATTATATAACACAATTAATTAGATTTTAGAAAATCATATAGCACAATTGATTATATTTAAGAAAATCATATGGCTCAATTAAATCATATAGCAAAAATATAATACCTGAATTATATAATTATCTATTGTTTGATATATTCTTGTATCCTGAATTGTTGTTGTGTATTACTCTCGTGTTTTGTATGTTGCATCGAAATAAATCTTATACCCATTCGAGAGTTATCAATCACATTGAACGGTTGATTGATAACTCTTGAATTAGTGCACAGTTTGGGATTGTAAAATCATTCTCGCAAACTACCAAACTGTATTTGCTCGCGTCCGACATTATGATTTTGGTAGTCGTCCCTTGTTGTTCTTTGAATATGCAATTTCAGTGATGATGCATTGACGTGTTACTCATCGATGCACACGACCAAACAAGCATATTTACAAAATTATGAGAAGATGCTGCCGAAATTTTGTTGAACATGATAGATAATAGTTGATAAGTCGGCGACTATGATCTTACAATCTCGAATGGGACATGACCAACTACCCGGTGAAAGGAAGAAATTGCACAATATGTTAAATATATGCTTACTTGCCGATGCCCATATAATTGCTTGTAATGGCATAGATAAGAGTTAGATGCTAGTTAGAGATCGCTTGGGTGAGGATTACAATGTATATGTTGAAGGTGTTAAGAAATTCTTGGAGTTTACATCCTATACAGTTGATAGTGACGGGTGTATTAGATGTTCACGCCAATAATGCAAGAATTTGCGTTCTCATAAAATAAACTTGGTGAGAGAGCATTTGTTTGTCAAAGGTATTAATCAGAGTTATACTGATTGGGTCTTACACGGCAAACAATATCCAACGTCATTTGAACCTCCACATGAAGAAGAAGATATCGATGAAGATGTACATCCAGAGATTGTTGGTGATGAATACGATGAGGATATGGAGCAAATGCTGGGTAACATTGGTGCAGGAATGTTTATGGATGAAGGTGATATAGACACATCAAATTCAAATGATGCGTGAGTTATATTCAGAATGATTCATAGTGTAAGTTATATCCAAGATGCAAAAGACATAGTAAGTTATCATTTATAGTTAAACTACTTCACATAAAATTCATATGTCAATTATCAATTAAAGCTGTCAATATGTTACTCGAGCTGTTTAAAGAGGCACTTCCATCAGGCAATATTTTATCTCGTAACTTCTATGAAGCAAAATAGTTTAAGCGAGGACTCGAGTTTGATTACAACATACTACATACACGTAAGAATAATTGTGTCTTATTGTGGTGAGAGAATGAGCAATTGAACAAGTGTCTCATTTGCCACAAATCAAAATGGACATCTGAGAAGCAGAATGTGCCGCAAAAGGTCGTACGCCACTTTCTAGTGATACCTAGATTACAACGGTTATTTATGTCGCGTGCAACGGTTGTAGACATTACCTAGCACTCATCATCCAGAGTCAGAAATGATGGTGTCTTGTCACATCCTGTTGATTCTGAGATTTGGAAGGAATTTGATTTGGTACACCTATGGTTTATTGAAGAACCTCATAATGTCTAACTTTGGTTGGCAACAGTTGGATTTAATCTATTTGGGAATATGAGTACTAGTCATAGTACTTGGCCAATTGTACATATGTCGTATAATCTACCACCGTGAAAATATATGGATGATCCATATTTCATGATGAGTTTGCTCATTCCAGGTTCGAGATCACCTGAACATAATATAGATGTACACTTACAACCATTGATTACATAATTGAAAGATATGTGGGAGAATGAGATCCTAACATTCATCAACACGTAAATCGTTCAAGATGCATGTTGTCGTATTATGGATAATAAATAATTTTCCTAATTATAAAAACTTGTCAGGTTAGAATACTAAGGGAAAAATGTTATGTCCAACTTGTAACAAACATACCCAATTTGAATGGCTTACTTATGGGAGGAAACTATGCTTCATGGGTCATCTTCGATTTTTACTTGGTGACCATAGATGACGTGGAAAGTCTAAAATGTTTGATGGCACTATTGAATGGGGGCACCCTCCATCATATTTGTCTAGCCAAGATGTACTTGCATAATTGGTAGATGTCGGTTGTAATGAATTTGGTAAAAAGTAACAAAAGATAAAACGAACTGCGAACAAGTTGAATTGGACAAAGAATAGTATATTTTTTTGAACTCTCGTACTGGTCAACGTTAAAAATGAGATATAGTTTCGATGTTATACATATTGAGAAAAATATATGTAAGTCTGTGTTGGAAACTTTACATTAAACTCACGGAAGGATCTGAAGCGGTTGAAAATAAGATCGAAAATGCATTTACAAAAAGTGGTTCTTCTGTCTACATGTCGAATGGATGGTATACATTGTCAAGTAATGAAAATGCTACATTTTGTAAATGGCTAATGAAGATTAAATTACTAGATGGCTATACCTCAAATCTATAAGGTGTAAGTGAAGAAATGACTGGAAAATTATTGGATTAAAAAGTCATGATTGTCATGTATTTTTACAATATATCTTGCCTGTTAGTATCTGTGGGTACTTGACGAGTGATGTGGGTGCATTTTTTAAAGACTTATGTGCTAGAACGTTGAATGTAGAAGTTTTGAATCATATGAAACGGGAAATTGCTATAATATTGTGTAAGCTGGAGAGTATTTACCCACCGTCATTCTTCAACATCATGGTTCACTTAACCGTGTCACATGAGCCTCAACTTGTAGGACCAGTCTAGTATAGATGAATATATTCCATTGAACGGTTTCTAGAGAAGTTGAAACGCACAGTAGGTAACAAAGTTTGCCCAGAAGTTAGGTGGTAGTGGGTGCTAGGGTATTGCTATGAGTACTTGGGTGGTAGGTAAGATGGTAATGCTTGGTTGTCAAAAGTTACAGGTTGATGCATGAACCTGGATGGTTTGGATTCAGATATGAGTTAGGATGGTTATGAATAGTAGAATAAAATATTATTAGAATATTATTTTTTAATATTATTATTGTTTTAGGATTTGAAAAAGTTGAATTGCTTATTATATTTTATGTAAAAATTTAAAAAAATTATAATAATGAGATTAGTTGAAGTGAGTTTTGAAACCAACCCACCATAAATATATTTGCCCATCATTTTGGAACGATTTTTTACTTGTAGTCAATTTGTTGCTAATTGGTTGGTGGCCGGTGTATGTTTTTCTTCTATGAGCCGACTACCGAAAAATACCTTTCAATTTCTTTTCTCACTTGGTCTATGGTGATTAGACTAGATTATATAAAGGCCCTTTGAGATTGATCTCGAGGTTACGTTTGGTAATATTTATAGGAGCAAACTTAAGGCAAACAAGAAAGTATGGATGAAATAATAGCATAGCCACGTGGGACTAAATATATTGATAATAAGGATTCACTACAACAGAATGGGTTTTTTGCGGCGAACAAAAGTTGCCGCAAATGTTGAAATAACTGCAGCTATTGCGATAAAGCCACGATTTTTTGCTCGCAGGTGCCACGCCAGAAATTAGCCGTGACACTAGATGGGTTTTTCGCCGCAATGTCACCGCCGAATAATTTTCTTCTATTACCGTCGATTTACACGCCGTGAAAGATGCCGAGGTTGCTGCCGCAGATATGGACCTAGAAATTGTTATCCTCGCCGCAAAATCACCCCCAATAGCTGCGATTTCTCATGTTCATCGGAATAAACCCAAACCATATCGACGTGTTCTGATCCGCCGGTTTTGACAGCTGCAGTTTTTGCACCGCCGGATAAAATTAGTGGTATGTGATCTTCTAACCCATTTTCGGCATTTTGAGAAATCGCAGCTTCAACCTCGGATGGGTATTCACTGGGTTTTTTCGGCATTTTCAGAATCCAATTTCACGGCATTTTTTTTCCCTCCGCAGATGATTTCGCCCTAATTCATCACTTTTGGGAAACCAATTTTGGGGATAAAACTGGTAGCAGTTCTAGGGCTGGATGGAATCTTACAAATCAAATTGGCACCAAACAGATGCAAGGTTTGTCACTTTGTTGAACTAATTATTGGTCCCTATTTCTCACTTTTAATCTCCCTTCCATTAAATGTAAAATATTATCGAACAATTAGATCATACTTTTGTATGACTGCATCCCGTTTTGCACATGATCATACAGTTTTCATACACAAATTATCATACAGTTTGTATTTGTATATATATGTATATAATTATATATATACAGTACTCACATATATATATCTATATATAAATATTCATTCCACACAATGGCATATTGTGTGTGTGGAATATTAATGATGTAACCAGCATGATATGGCTAAAGAAGACTTTATTCACTATATAAACTGAAAGCAGTATTTGTCATTGAAGGCAGCCAGAAATGGCTCTTTCAAATACGAGTTTATAACTTAGTACTTTAACAGCTCCACAAATTTAGAAAATACTTGGATTTCCAACATGCCAACAGTCCTACATTCTGATCTACATGTACATCATGTACGTACTCACACACAGAAAATCTTCACCATTTGACTGGGAGTTCTTTGGGGTCTTGGCTAGCACAACCAAATCAGCTTGCCCTTAGATTCTGAATTGACCTGTTGCAATACACAACCAATGGTATAAAATCAGACCATACCATGCATGATCATGATGGGCATAACCACCAAAGTCTGAATGGAATTGCATCCTGCATCATGATGTACAAAAAATGGCCTAACAAGTTCCCAAATAATTATATGTATCTCCTTCAAAAAAGAAAGGCTAAAAAAATAACCAACAAACTACGTCTACATATTCATCATTCCTGTTTTGCATGGCAGGATTTATTTGTTGTTTATATTCAAATGTTGATTTTGTTGATTTACCACGTGTCTTATTATAGAATGTGAAAATTACTAGTGTCTCAAATTATATAGTTCAAAGTAAGTGGCCTCATGTTTATTTGCCTTACTGTTCAATATGCCACGTACATCATCATTTCAGTACCCCCTGCCATGGAATTCCAATTCATATACATATTATCTTTAGCCTAGCACTTTACAATAACACTGTTATGAGAGATAGCAGCAGTAAATTTGGATTACTTACAACTATATGCACATACAATTAGCCATTGTTTATATTAATATAGATAATATATTTATTCTATATGTTTTGCTCTACAGCACTACATTCTAGTTTCATAAAACCCTTGTCAGCAAATCATATCATTTAAGCAAAAGCTTCCACATTTTGCACTTAAACTGAAATTATCGCTACCCATTTTAGCTACCACACATAGATCCAAAAATCGATGTAATTAAACTGATATTTTAATTATTTCATCACATGCCATTTCATGGTAAACCCAAAATATATATTCACTCAAGATATGTCAAGGTTGTTTAATAGCATGCAGTAGGTAAACATAGTAAATTACATGGCAGGGTATATATAACAACCAGATCTAAGAACGACCTCTGTTTTACATACAATATTTATTTCCATCGTACTAAAGCTGAAATTTACTTTATGATTCTATTGCAACTAATGTCCAATTGTTGAACTAACTCATATATCTCAAACAAAGCATTAATTTCCACAAGTAATTACTCCTATATACATCAAGCTTTTATTACGTCTAGTGATTAGCTAGAAATTTCTCTACGCTTTTCTGAGCACCCTAGCTACCTACTTTAACTACACTGAGTACTATCCATATAATCGGTACTATAGGTATCTCAGTTTGTATAACTTGGAATCCTCATACCTTATCGTGAATATATCTATCTAATGTTGTTAAAATGATAGACAATTCAAATTCAGATTCATGGATAATGTTGTTGACATTATCATATCAAGAGTGTTCCAACAATATCAAGCACTTTTGACTAACGACGGAAATTGCAAGCATGACATTAAAATGTTGCTGTCATCTCTACTCCTATGTCAATCATCAATAAAATTACACCCTTCCCGTCCTTCATGACCTTATACAATATGGAGCATTATGAGACGAAATTGGATCGATATAAAACAGTTGAACTCTTGTACTTAAATTAGAATTCATTCAAGAGTAAGAATTTTATTTACCTTCAGGCCCTTCAACCTCTCCAACAAGAGCAGAATCCCCACATATAACTGACCAAAAGTATTACTAGTAAATCACTCCCCATGACATATATATCAAAAGTGTAGCAAAAGTCTTGAAGCCAAAAAACAAAAGTAGTCACTGCTGGCATGCTGCTGACTAAGGAATTCTGGTTTGAGTCTCTCTTTGAGACTCTAATTCTGTCTCCACTTCTGACATTCGAAAGTTTACACGTCCCTCATACTCTTGCATATGGTCCCTCATTGCCATGAAACCACTTTCAAGCTCCTCAAGCCGATGTTGGTAAAATTCTGCATTTTTCCTATTTTGTGCATTTTCCTCGGCAAGACGTTCATATTCCTCATTGGGTACTCCAAGTACTTTAGGAGATTCAGCCATAACAGAGTGTCCCAGCCCTCTGGAATACCCTGACCTATGTCCCAATACCTCCCTGAATATGCTCGCTGCTGCTTCATCTGTCCGACCCTCTGGCTCTTTGGCATTCATCATTTCAACCATCTTTTTCTGTTGCACGAACAACTTTCACCCTTACCATCATATTGAGTAGTAACTCATCTTTTACCATATTTTTTTAAAAGCTCTACTAACATATTTTAAGAGAAATTCTAAAATGGCTAGTTTTGTATATGAATGTCACCAATGGAGATATAAACATAAGCTTTGATAACTTTAATAAGCCTGCTATTTTTGTTTTTTGTTTTTTTTTTTACATCAACACTGCAATAAGCCTTTCTAATGCAATCTCATTGGTTATCACTCAACATTTGTAAAAAACCAACTACAACAATTGTTTAGCATTACAAATGATTATCTTTAGGGCTACCCAAAGTCCAATTCTGCTCAACAGCTTTATCTAAAACCTCTACCCAGTAGCTGCCCAATTGGGTTCGATCACTGAATTTCAGCTTTGGAGGAGGATATCTACCTCAACATTTATCTCAAAAAACAACCATATTTGACATGAAAACAACATTCTTGCATTGGTTTTACTTCTTAATCTTTGTATCAGGAAAACAAAACACATAAGAGTATGGATTTAGTTGATCTAAATGATCCAGTGTTCAAAATAAAGAGCCAGCAGGGTTTGAAAGATATGAGAATATCCCAACACTTAAAAACTTTATTGTAACTTCATGTTTCAATATCACTTAAACACAACATTTTTCATTTTCAAACCACTTAACCTATTGTTCACAATGGGATGACCTAATAATTATTCAAACATAAATGATCAATGCAAATATTACAAACTCCAATTTTGTACATTCTAATTCTCGGGTTTTTTTTGGGCATAAACCCTACCATTTGCTTAAACTCCTAAATGTCCATGGTTGGACAATCTTCTTTTGCCATACACTAGCAGTTCATATTTATGTAAGTGCCAGATAATAAATGTTTGCATAAACAATGGAAACTCACATAATTATCTTCCGTAGTGGGTGTGATAAGTCTTCCCTTTTTATTCGACCAATGTACATCTTTGTAGAAATCAATAAGATTCTTGTCCTTCTACATGAACATTGGGGAAACCATTCACATTACCCATCTAGTTGCATTTAAGAATAATATATATAATTTAAGTTTGACAACATCTTAAGTTATGAAAACAATGTCAATACCTTCCTTTCCATTAGTACAACAAACGACGTTCTTCCGCTTGTGTGGTTGACCCTTTGTAATTGCCTATTTTCTTTGTTTTGGGTGGACAATTTCTGCAATACAACAGAAAATAATTCAATTCTAATGGCCCTGATCAATTGCAAACAGCAATTGTCTTTAACTTCATGACTTTAGTTGTACAATGAAAAGGAGCAGAAAATAGTTAACCTTACCTTAAATTCATCACTGGCCCACCGATTGCATAGCCACTCCCAAACAGGTTTCTCTACCAACGTGCCTCCATTAACCAGTGCATCCTCATGTGTTGCATATTTCATGTATTTTCGATGTAGCATGTAATGAAACGCATTATAAGCACGAGAGAGTTGACTTGTGACTGTTCGACGATGATTTTTCTTGGTCCAGTCCAAGACAAAGTCAGCCTATCAAATTGTATTTTGTTAATAACCCATGACATCCATCCTGTTTGTTATTTGCCACAATTATTAATAACTCATATACCATATATGAGTTAATAAAGACTAAATATGTGTGGGTAAACCCATGTACCATATAAATATGAAGCTGCTTCTGTGTTGGAAAAAAATTGCTTGTGAGCCATCAGCATCATATTTTAAATTGCTAACTCTATCTTAAAACCAACTTATACACTACAATTCAGAACATATATGTAATCCTCTGTCAAACATCTGGACCTTCAGTAGTATCAAAAGATCTGAAGCTTGTATGAGCAGTATTAGGATATATTGAAATTCCTGAAACATGAGACAAGATTGCTTGCAAAATTCTGGCAGATGCTTTTTACAAGATTTTTTACTAGCATGCTACTGTCCTCTGTCTTTACACACTATCAACTCATTTATCATTGGCAAATACATCTAGTACTGTCTTATATTACTCATGGTGCAATTATTTATATCTTTCAAGTTAGAAATCCATACTCTAACACGATCAATAAGTTCCTCTTTCTCCATTCCACTAACGACACTCCAGCTAACATGCCTCATTTCAGCATAGTGCTTCACCACCCACGTCACTCTTGTTGTGTACACTGTTCTGTTGTTGCATGATGGGCCTATCTTGCCATCTTTGATCTCCAATGGTATCTTCCCGTACTTTCGCAACCTCTCAAATTCCGTCCCCTTCGAGACTCCCCTAACACGTTTACTACTGTTTTCTACTATATCACAATCACAAAAACTCACGTGTTAAGCTGATACCCAGTATCATATAAAACACTGATTAATTACTTAATGAAAAGCAGGTTGGACTAGAAAATATTATACTAACCCTCGGCTGTTGTACCAGCCTCTGCAGGATCAGTATATGGAGGCAACTCAGCTGAACATGGGCCATCTGGAGGTTGAATGGAGTCGTCAGAGTGTACCTCAGCCTCATCCCTCAATGTCCAAGCTGCTGCTGCTGGCTGCGGGTATCGGAGTGTAGCAGGGAGCACTCTTCCTCGGCCTCTCCCTCTCGTTGAGTGAGTCATTAAGTCTGCACGTTCATCTCACCAATTAATTTGCTTTCCCTTAGCAAAATATAGCAAGTTAAACTCTACTTTGAGATCACAACTAAATATTACGAGATAGGCCATAAAGGAATAATGATATATGCCATAAAAGGATGAAGTCTACAAATAGAAATGAATGGAGTTGTGCAAATGGATGAATCCACATAAAGCATGTAGCCATCCAATAATGAAGCCATCAAGTTTTTTACTCATTGCATGAATTAGTGATTCTGTGTACAAGGATGAAGCCATAATTATTGTGGGAAGCCATAAAAGCTTGTTAGCCATAAAAGGATAAAGCAAAATAAATGGAGTTCCTTATTCTGTGCAAAAGGATGACAGCCTGAAAGATGAACTTTTGCATAAAAGAGTGAAGCCATATGCGGATAAAGCCATAAAATGAGTGTCTGATTCTGTGCAAAAGGATGAAGTCTTAGAAGACTATGGCCATATAAGGATAAATCATCAAGACGGGAGCTTCTGTTTCTCAGCAAAAGGATGAAACAGAGTCAATGCCTACCAAGTATTTCAAGCTTCACAATCTTTAACCTTGGACCTCGGATAGATTTTTTTGTTCTTCCAGATATGTTTCCTGGACAAGCAAGATAACTTCTGATGATATCTATATTTCTAGAGAAGCATTACGTGTAAAACACTTCAGCAATCTGATTTGTTTGTACTTGTACTCTCAGACCTATGGAGGAGCTATTTCATGCATTGCTATACATCAGAAAATATTTCTCCCGCTTCGTTTTCCCTCCTCCTGCGCAGGTGCAAACCAACTGGCACTCAAAGCATGTAGTCAGTCCCTGGGATGACGATTGTCTACATTTTCCTCCATCTGAACTTGACTTGACAGCTATGATTTAGTACACAACACTGTTTCCTCTAATAGCAGTTTAATATTATTTTGACATCCTTGTTGCAAAGAACGCACGTATTTATTAATAGAAATAATTTTACCAGTGAAGTAAACGTTTATGTATGTCTAATCTCCCAGTATTAATTAAGTTAGAGCAGTTAATGAAAGTTTATCTTCATTGCTTCTTTCCTTTTTCCCTTTTCTTTTCTACTTCTTTGTTCTCTGATTTTTTTTTTTTTTGTTTCTCTCTTAAAGCTGGATAAACGAACAGCTTATATATATATGATCTATATATAACTGCAAATAATTATTCTCCCCATCATGTATATATATATATATTATATGTGGGGAATAACCCAAATTAAACATATATATATATGCATTAGTCGATCAGTATCCTAGCAGATTAATGATATATGTGTCGTGATCTCGTTAGTCTTTTGTCCCTCCTCATGATTATCATATATTGTGAAGATTTGGGCCTGTTGTTTATTTTAATCCGGCCTGGTGGAAACTCATGACGATCGTATATATATATATACATACATGAGAAGTAGATTCCTTTTGTGTCTTTTATCTCAACATGCATATTGAAATTACCTCAGTAATTGACCCATTATTTTTATCACGACTATTAATCAAGTGCAACTTAACGTACGTACACTGATAGGTATAAATGAATAGATCATTTGTACTATTGTAGTGTACTGAATTCAATAATGACTTTACCCACCGAATAAATTAATTAATCACTTACATATATACATGTAAGATTGTAGCAAATTAATGAATCCCAACAATTACAAGGTTTTGGCTATATAATAAGGAAACAAATAATTACGCTTCAATATCATTTATAATAATAGAGATGATGCACAATATTGTGCATCGATCCATCTCTATTAATTTACAGTAGATGAATAGGCGTACCATTCATCTTAATTAAATTACAAGGTTGTCCATCTGCCAATTAGAAAGTGTCCCTCTTATAAAATAACGAGGATGATCTATCTAATTAGTACTTTCAATATAATCGTTTTGAATTAAATATACATCGATAGCCTTCGACTGCGCGTGATGTATGTGTATGTGCATGTGTCATGTCACAATTACGACATGCATATATATACATATAATTAACTTGGTTCAAATCACATATGTATAGGTGATTTTGCATATACGTATGCATAGACCAATACTAATGCTCGTTGTTGGATGATTGAACATGGGAAATTGCGTAGCCCTGATTAAAGTGTCTATAAAACTATTAGCAAACCATCAATAACATAGCATTCATAGTGTAACGTGTTTGGCATATCATACTGCTAAAGGGCAATCATTTATCGAGAATTATGTCCTGCATAGATTTACTCCTATAGGCAATATGATAGTACTCATCCCAATCCCAAAAGCATCATATATAGAAACATAACAAACCTGAACACAGTATGAATCATACCAAAAAAGCAAAATGAGTTAAGTCATATTTAAGGTGGACCTTCAAAGATGAAATGCAATACCACTCAATGGAAAATATTCGAGAAACATTATCAACCATCATCCACATCATGGTGCTCATATCACCAATTTACATAACCAAATAAAATAATGTAGCATTGCCAGTGTCAAGCAATATCTGCGTTCCAAGGCTTAAACTGGTATTTACTCCACTATATATATTGGTTCTTCTTCACAGCTTCAGGGCTGGATTAATGGCTGCATAATTGCAGCTGGTTGGGTGAAGTCCGTGCATACTCGCCTGTATCAAGCAATAGCAATGGGATTATATGATAGTCGACAAAGTTATTGAAATGATACATAGCTACCAAACAAAGTGTCTATAGATGCAGCCAACATACAATTCAGTTATTCCTATTGAATTTAGTTACCCAATATTCATCAATACATTACTTTCAGATTATACAAAGCTTCCCATTACCACGCAAGAAATCATACTACACACCATGGCTTCTATCCGTCTTTTTATTTGAAGAAGTATTTGAACATAGAATCCATAACATTCACTAAATTGGTCTTACAAACTGACTCCAATTCCAAACATTAGATTGGAATTGACCTGTCTACAATTTAGCAACCAACACAAATACCATAGGATTAGGAAGCATAATCCTAAGCCCCACCTAAATCAAACAAAAAAGGACACTGTTTTGTCTGATTCTGTGAGGACACTTGAACCAACATATAGTTCCTTTCTTTCCAGCTTCATACACACACCAACTACAATCCCCACACAATCCGTCAAAACACAATACCATACCAGTCACAGATATCTCCAATTTCTCATGTGTCGCCTCTGCTGCCATTTACGACAAGATATCTACTATATGCTTTTTTGAAGCATGCAGCCGATAAATGTAGTTGGGAAAAAGATAATTAAGCAAATTAATAGCACGATTAGATTGGCCAGGCATAATGAGTAAACATTGAACAACTGCCCCAAGATACCTTGAATCCTTTACATGTAAACTCAAGTGTATCATTAATCAAGTGTGGTTGGAAACTTGGGAACCAGCTGGATTTTCACAGCTCCAAGATCGAGTTTCATGAGAGAGCAGGTCCCTCCAAGATCGAATTAGATGCCTTTAATGACAATTCATCTATACTTCACATTAATAACATCAAGCCATTTCTTTCACATAGATGTATGATACAATCAGTCTGCTTTTAACAAAAATTATGCTTTCACATGGTCTAAAGTATGTCAAAAAAATCGTGAATATCTGGAGATCTAAAGGAGCTTATAATATATATGTATATCTACCCTCGGTGTATATATAAGCCAGGTCACTAGCTGGACATGAGATTGCTTCATACCAGATTTATTTATTTATTTTTAGTTTTTTATTCTTTCACCTCAGATAAGATTGCTTCATACCAGATGTTTATAAAGTAAGGCCCGACATATAACTATATAGTTAGGACTGTTTTGCTGTGAAATCAGTTGAAAGAAAACGAAATTAGACATAGCAAAGTGGTCTGGGTACATATTGAACAACAATACATGATCTTTGTAGAAACTGGGTCTATACGGAATTTATATATACACCATTTCCCAGATCACTATCTTCAAGTTAGCAGTATATAATTCAAAGGAGCTAGAGAGCTTACCGCGCACATGAGGAGCTGGCGCACTGCGGATGGTTGGTACGCTAAAACGGTAGGGAGATCAGATGGAGGATAGATCAGATGGACAGATCAGATGGAGGAGATCTCTAGAGACGGAATAACTCCGTTACCGGCGAGGATGCAACGGCACGGCAAGAGATTCACGGTGACAGGAACAGCGGGCAAGAAATTCGCAGAGAAATCTATGGAGCAAGTGAAATCAATTTAGCCGTCGCAGTTCGCACAAATTGGGGAAAAAGTTACACGGGGGAATAGGCTTCCGCAAAGACACTCGGTAATCTATTATATGTGTTTGTTATAACAACCGAAGTTATTCGCCGTTATAACTAACTTGCTCTCGCAGGTTTTTTGCGGCGAACATTAACTGCCGCAAAAAACTTTGATCCCACGATGACAATTACTGCCGGAAGTGATTCTGTCGCAAACTTAACTTGTTGCGACAAGTACATATCGCTGCAATAATCAATAATTTTGGCATGGCCGCAAACGGACGCATCTGGGACCTTCTCACTTCGGCGATTCTTTTCCCTGCGAACAAGGTTCGCTACAAAAATCATCATGCTGCGATTTAAAATGCCGCCGACATTTAATCTTCATTGGTTTCTCTTGTTGCGACGACTCAATTTCGCTGCAATTGGAGTTAATTGTGGCGTTTCAAAGAACTCCCGCATTTGAGCTCTCTTGCCTCGGCGTTTTCTATTTCCTGCGATATGCACTCGCCGTAAATATAGTTAGTGACGGCGAATTTCATGCACGCCAAGGAACCTGGAACTGTGAAGTGATATATGTGATTTCTTGCGACGTGATTTTACCGCCGAACTAGTGAAACGCCGCAAAAGGTCTATTATGTTGTAGTGATTCATACTATAACGGTGTTACACTACATCATTTTTGTGGAAGTGAAAGAACCTTAAATAATCTATTGCATGGAAAAATGTCCTTCGACCCTGAACACATTCGATATTTACTCAATAAATCGACATGTCTTTAATTGGATAGATTGTATGTTAACCCGAAGAGGTTGATATCTAGGAAAGAAAATGCTTGAGCCAAAACATAAATAGATATTTTATTCTCAATCTAGTGTGTAGAACATACCATCTACATTACTTAAATAATAAGATTTGATTTATAAAATTTAAATTTTAAAATTTAATTTTCAAATCAAAATATGTTATTTAAGTAATGTGTAGTGTAGATACTTTAAAATTGCTATATATACTAAAAAACAAACAGGAGGAAAATGATCCTCGTGATCTTTTTGAATGCCTATATATGGTATATATCGTGATCCTTTTGAATGCCTATATATGGTATATATTTAGAGTTTTATTATATACAAACAAGTTTGCATACTAATCTGTGTATTAATTATGTTGCTTTTATATTCTAAATTTAAATTAGTATTATTTTTAATAAAATTTACTTTTTTATCAATTACCTTGAATAAATATACGTATTAATATGCAGAATCGGTTATAATTAAATTTTTTCATACATGTAAGAGGTTCAAACGGTATTATATTCGTAACACTAACACTAGAAAATGCGTATAGCCAATCAATCAGGTTTGGAAGGTCAGCAATTATGATTCAGCATTGGTGCATTATTACTCTGCTTCATTTAGCTCAACTCTGGAAAGTGATTTATCTGTCTCTCACATGATGACTCATATTGTACGTTGGGCCTACATGTATAATTTGTCCAATAGTACATCTTCTCAAAGAGAATGTGGCCTACCATGTGCCCATGCTGTGCACAGAACGTTGACAGAGAGAGGCTTCACGACCATTAATATGTTCTTAGTATGGTCTACTTTTAGCAACATTATGCTCAGCCTCACGTACCTGTACTGCTCCTCTACAATCTCTCTCTCTCTCTCTCTCTCTCTCTCTCTCTCTCTCAGCTAATTCTACCGCAATAAAAAAATATAAAAATATATTAATACGTCATATTATAAAATTATTTTTATTATTTAATAAATATAATATATCATATTTAGACAAATCAATTTATTTTTGTAACATCTTTCTCCGAGCTAAACTAGCATTTCTAAGAAGATTATAAAATCATCATATGAGTACTGCATGCACCTGCCCTTCTACCATGCATGGCAAACGCTTTTTCGTTAACTTTCTTGCTCTTGGAAGTTCGTCGAAACTCGAAAACTAAGGACATATATAAAGCTATGCTCCAAATTTGAAAAAAAAAAAAATGTAACCTTTACAGCATAAGTTCTATACAACATCACTAAAATTATAAGATTTTGATTATATATATATTATATATGGCTACAAAGACACCATACCATGTCTCTTATCATTCAAGCCACAATAAATTTAAGAGTAATGTTATTTATAATCATAGAGTACGTAAACGTCGCGCAATTATTTTAAAAAAGAGTGAGATCTATTATTAAAAAATTAATTTTTTTCATGTACATTTCGTATTTACTCATTTTTTTAAAAAGATTGTGAAGCGTTTATACATTCCATGACTACAAATATCATTGTTCATGAATTAATGGGATTTGTATGGTTAATATTTAGATGCCAAAGTGCATGCCTGCCATGCATGGTACATTGAAGGAAATGAAGTACTTGAGTTGCAGAAACAACTGAGTTTGTGTTAAATTCTAAATTTTTAAAACAATAAGTAACTTTCATTTTGTGTTTGTATATCTACAAATAAAAAAATGAAAAAAAGAACCGGAATTAAGAATCAGGGGAAGCTAGCTAGGCTCTTCAGGCTCCCTGATTCCATCACTGCTGTGTATATATATAGCTTGTTTCGACACATGGTGTCATGCACTGAACTTGGATTCATTGGACTGACTTGAATATTCCAATTTATGAGGGAGAAGATTCTGGAAATTGGCCAACGATAGATCTTGACACTAATAGTATATATAGTTATAGATTGTGCAAGTACCACAAATTTTTTTTAAAAAAGATTACGTTTTATTATTAAAAAATTAATTTTTTTATATGAGTTTCATATTTACCCTCTTTTTTTTTTTTTAAATAAATGTACGACACTTGCATACTCTATCAGTGTTGTTATTATTATTTTTTAAATATTTGTGTGTATTTTTTTAAAATATTAAAAAATAAACACACATAAATGCTTTAAAAAATATTGATTAGTACATTTTATCGGTACACTTTAATATCGGTGTACTAAGCAATTTCCTTATTAAAATAGTTAACCCTAGTACCTTTTAATAAACTAATTCTAAGACCTTATATATATATATAAATATATATTTATATTGGAGGACCATAATTTGTACCCAATATCTTTTATGGTCCATGGACAAGTTTGTTTATCTGCATGATACAGTACTTGACACAGACGGTTGCAATGCCGACGATTGTTACACTGTCACTCATTACACTTTGTTTGGGTAATGGTCCATGGACAAGTTTGTTACCTGTACCTGTCTGCACGATACACTACTTGACAGGACCACATGTGCATGTCTATGTATATATATATATATATATATATACATATATAGATAAATACTTTAACCATAAAAGAAAGAAAAATTCTATTTGCAGTAAGAATGCATTTGCAAGTCCTTCCTTAAATAGAAAAAAATATCATTTTGATAAGAATATTATTATAATTTTAAAAAAATTTAAAAACAAAATTAACTAGGCTTGCAATACAGTCTCTAAATGAGGATTGTACGTAGCATTGCTCATAAAAAAATTATACAAAATTAAATTCACAACTGACGTAATTTGATGCATTACTTCATATTGTAAATTTACAAACTGATCTGATGATCCATATCCGATTCTCTATGGTCTAAATTTACTGATCCATCTAAATTACAAAGTTGAATTAAAGGAGAGAGAAAATATTGAATATTAAGAATATCTCATAATATTTATAAATAATAGTGAAATACTTTGTCAATAATAGTAAAATAATTTGAGTTAACATGTTTTATTATGTTTTGAGAAATGAGAGAGAGAAAATTGAATAAAAATATTATAAAGTTAAAATATTGTTAAGATAATATTTTTTAATATTATTTTTGTTTTGAAATTTAAAAATCTTGTATTGTTTTTTATGTTTGGTTTAGAAGTTTTGAAAAGTTATAATGATTAAGTATGATTAGATTAAAAAGTTAAAGATCTGAAATTAAAAAGTATTTTATGTTTGAGTAATATTTGAAAATGAAATATTTAAAAATATATGATAATCTTTGAAAATGCCATAAAACAATTGTATTCCTAAACGGTATCGATTGCGAACTACGTACCAATTGTGAACCAAAGAGTGACATGCAGGTTGTAGGCGCATTTGCGTAATTATCAAAAGTAAAAAGAATTCTCCATCTCCCTCCCCAAATTGAAAGCCAGCTTCCTTCCCTCCCTCTCCAAATCGAACAGCCTGCTTCCAAGAGTCTCAACGAAGCCAACTTCTCCAAATCTCTTCCTCTGTGCTCGATGGCGAGGTTGATGTGAGCGTACTCTGCGCGCCGCGACGATCAACCGACAACGACGAGCTCCTCTACCCGCGACAGTATTCTCTTGGATTGAGTATACTTATAATAATGCTGCCAATCAAAACTAGCTACCCATTCTAGCTTCAGTACAAAACTATGAATGATATTTAGGGAAAAAAAAAATGCGAGCTTTTTGAATCATAAGTTTTTGTAAGTTCCATTGGGGCTAGAGGTTGATTATATGTGGTACTCTCTCATAAGGCTAGGTTTAGATTAACAGAAGCTACCCATTCTAGCTTCCTCAGTACAAAACTATGAATGATATCTAGAAAAAAAAAAATTTGAGCTTTTTGAATCATCAGTTTTTGTAACTACTTGTGTTGGTATGCTTCGATTAACAGAAACGTGCTACAGATTGATTATTGTGGTACTCTCTCATAAGTCTAGTTTTTGTAATTGGTAATATTTGCATCATCATTTTGCATTTACTAGTTGTTTTTAACATGTATCAACCACAATCTAAAAAAAAAAAAAATTGTAATTCATAAACTAATTTACGTCTTTCTTCCTCAAACCAGAGAAGAGAGAAAAAATGCTTCGAGGCTCAAAATGGTGAGTTTTGTCATCAGTTTTGCTTTTAACTTCAATCCCGCCCAATTCCTCCAGCCCAAACGGAACATTTCATTAAAGTTTTCCTTTAGTTCTCCGTACCATTTCACTTGTCACGTTGGATGGGTGCGCATTTTGGGTCCGCAAATCGCTTGTATTAAGAGTTTTCCGAGTACGAGACATGAGTCGCCTTTTAGAATTGTGCTAAATAGACGAGAGTACTGCTAAATACAAGTTTAAAATGTGTAAATTTCGTACAATTTTTTTTTTTTTTTTAAATTTGATCTATCATAGAAAATTATATTTGGGGATTTCTGGGTTTGGCGATACAGTACAACTTTTTTTCCCAATTGTTTANCCAAAAAAAAAAAAAAAAAAAAAAAAAAGAGAGAGAGAGAACAAATTCAGTAACACTGAATTAATAGAAGGCTTATAACGTCAACAGTAATTGCCTTAATAAGATGTCATGATCACATCTAGATTTTTTAGTTGGCTTCAAATGGTCTAAAAGCACCTGCGCCAAATTAGCATAACTTAATGTAATCCTTTAGATAGTAAATCCATTTTTTATTGTAAATTAGATATGGCTTACTACATCAAAATTTATAATTGAGCACTTTTCAAAGAACAAAAAGCAGGCATTTATCAATAATAAATTACAATAATAGCCCACCTGACCATGAATCTGTTGCAAATTCAGATAAAAAAAAAAAAAGGATCCCAGTTCAAAACATAAGAAAATCCTGTCTCTAGTAATCGAGTAGAATACAAAGGCAAAGCCCACCCAACCCCGATCGTTTGACTGCTAGATGGAGGGCAGGCACGAGCTCTACCTGTCATGGTTTCTTACCCCCAACAAAATGATAATAAATCTACAGAAAAAACATTATAGAAGATGGTCGACTGCTGCGATCTCTCCCTCCTATAGTTCATGTAGTTGCTAAGTAATTACAGGTATTTGCTATTGGCAATCTATATTCATTCTTCCAACCTGTGATACAAAGAAGCAATTAAAAGAACAGTAAATTTAGCAGGACAGTGAAGCATTGTACAATAAATGCATGCAAAAACCATGCAAACACAAAGCGGTAGTAACTGCTACCCAGAAAGAATTGGTTCACACGAGACAGATCATGTAGCAGTTTTGGCCATATTCTTGACTCGACAAGGTATTGTTTTAAAAAATAACTAAAGCATTCAAGAAATTGTGAATATGGGCTCCTTGAATCTGCATGTGCAACATGCAAGCTCAGCTCCTATATAGAGAATGCCATGCAACCTCAGGCAATAAGTTCGGCATCCAAATGCTGAGTCACACTTACCTATGGTGTTCATGAAGTCTAAGAATTCGGAGTGCATTTCTACTAAATCCGCGTCATCTGCTGTAGCACTTGGGGACCAGTAGTAGAATGGGAAACTAGCTGTTCTGAACTAAGAGAAGGTCGTACCAGGTAATTGGCACCAACTGGGTTACCAAGTCCCTGCCTTATCATCTCTTTAGGATTACTTGTATTTGTTTCGGAGTGTGGGGTTTCCATTAATGTGCGTATCTGATTAAATAGGTAATGCAAAAAGACAAGGTATTATTGCCAAATGAAAGATAAATATATATCAAATATATGTATATACTCAGGAACTTACCACATCAAGACGCTTCTTGTGGAGATCACTTGTTAACTGCAAGATTGAAATTAACTTGAGGAATCAAAAAATATTTTTCAACTGACTATTCTCTTGAAAGTAATGACGAATCTTATATAAACTTATAGTGCAAATTCATCTTTAAAAAGATCTTAGTGTAGAAGAAGTATTCTATGCAAAATCTTATGATATTAATCTATGGGCAATATTACTTATCTTTAAAAGTTCTCTGATACAAACACACACACCAAAAATGTTGCACCAAGTTGTGCATAACAATAAGAAACACGTATGGAAGGTGCTTACAGGTTTGCTTTGGTACTTCCGCTCTTCACTTGAATATCCCGGAATGTTCAATTGCCAATTTTTCTCTGCAAAATATTTCCATGCAATAGATTGTTTAAGATTCTATCACTATCACAAAAATGATATAGAGTAACAACGTTATAGTATGAACCCTTATATATATTCAGTCCTACGTGTGGCTATGCTATTATTTCATCCATGAATTTCTTGTTTGCCTTAAGTTAGCTCCCAGAGATATTGCCAACATAACCCTGAGATCAATCTCGAAGGCCCTTTATATAATCTAGCCCAATCACCATAGACCAAGTGAAAAAAGAAATTGAAAAGCATTTTTCGGTAGTTGGCTCATAGTGAAAAACATACACCACCAGCCAGGAAGCAAATGGACTACAAGTCTACAATCGCCCCAAAATGATGGGCAAATATATCCACCACCAGAAGAACCCACGCATCAAACTGTAACCTTTGACAACCAACCATTACCATCTTACCCACCACCTAAGTACTCATAGCACCCACCAATACCAAAAATCAACTACAACATGTCGACACCCACACTTTACCATCGAACATCAATCATACAAAACCACCACAAATACACCACTCAACACTACCAGTTCAAAACCCCCCAGTGTTTAAACACCATCAATGGCCGCCACATATACAAGAAAGAAACCCCAGATGTGCCACAGTGCTGCTAATCAAAACAACAACAAACCAATGCCGATGGCTAAATGCCATATGCCACCACCTCAAACTCACAACCAAGTCGAAACCAATCTCCTAGTCCCTCAACAATGCCACCAACTCCCAAACCCAATTCCTATTTTTCGACTCTAACACTAGACACAGACAAAGTTATCCCTCACCCTCAGCGCCCATTCAAGAAAGCAGAGTAACAATCCATTGAAGATCAGGGGACAACTGGTCAGGGGAGAGGAGACAAAGTTGCTGAGGCCATCGGTGGAGTAGCTGAGAAAGTTCAAGCTGGGGCTGCAGTTTACCATGTTGGCAGTAACAAAGGCCTTTTTCAGAGTGAGGCTCTAAATGTTTGGAAAAGACCTCACTTTTAGAAGCATGAATCATTTTCCTCCAGCTTTGCTTAGTTTTCTGTTGACTAGGATTTTTACCGTGTAAGGTTTTAGCAGCACCAAACATCCAAAAATGGGGAAAGGTTTTTCCCAGAAAAGGCATAATGTCAAATCAAACATGTCCTAAACCCAGGTGGACTATGGCCCTTGTTCCATGCCCATGGCAAGGAACGGGTGGAGGCAATTGTTCACCATCTATCTTCATTTGCAATTTTGCATGGCAGACAAATGATGAATACCAAAGTTCCAAACTGAGCAATTTTTCTCTGCTGTGTATTCAAAAATGTATTTTTCTGCATACTTTTCATTAAGAAAAGTAGTATTTGACAAGAAGTTTAAAATCTGTTCAACCCAAAATCACATTAGTAAATGAACATCAAATATGGTAACAGTCAATGAACATCGATAGCACTTGAATTCACAGCAACAATTCACCATCCAAAATCAGAAAACTTCTTCAGGCCCAACTTTTTCAAATCATATGAGATTTTTACTTTTCAAAAAAAATCAGCCAGTCTGAGAAACCACCAAAATCAGTGATGAAATTCCCAAGTTATTTTACAATAATGCCCTTAATTTAAAACATGATTGTAAAAAATGTTGTGAAATTGTTGTGTTTATCATCTTCCAAACATATTGTTATAATAAATCTGATGTTGACGTGTTGTAGTTAGCACAAACCTAGGTGTAGCAATAAATCCTTGGACTCTAAAGTCGAAGATTTCCGATGTTTTGCCAAACTGCATGCGAATGTTGTCACCTGCAAATAGAAACAAGTCCATATCAGTACGACCATCATGATCTTACCTTAAAGCACAAAAATCATTAACCACAACTGTCATTAGAAAGTATAGGACACAACAAGGTAGACAGTCCAAGAAAAAAAAAAACAAATAAGACAAACAATACTGGCAAACTAAAGATGTAGTTGCAAACTTCAAAAAAAGTTCAGAAGTTTATGCTCAAGTGCAGATGATTCATTTAAAGCAGAAAACAAAAGATCCTCGGTATCATACAGTAATATTAATATACTCAAATCAATTGAATGGGTTGAATTTCAGACTTTGAGATTCATAAGATGGAGCTATTTAAGTGTGGCTCTTTGGGCAATGTAGGACAGTTCTTTTTCATCACAATAACCCTAAAGCTAACTGAATCCATGTTGACAGTTCAAACTCAAACATGATGATAATATACATTTTTTTGTAACTACAGAATCTGATCCCTTAGGATAATATAAGATAAAGTCTTATAACTTTAAAAAAAATACATATACAAAACAAAATAGAAACCTGGCAGAAATTTGAAGAAATATCAGATTTCATGCACAACTGAGAGAGAGAGAGAGAGAGATTATTTTTGGACCTGTAGACAGGCACGCACATGCATCTTTAAAAATATATTAAAAAAAGAACAACAGTAGAGGGCCTCACAGAATCAATGAAGTCATCAGCAATCTCTAAAAGAAGATCTTGAACTTCAGGATCCAGCTTTCCCCGTGAATCCACCTGAGCACAATCCCGGGTGATAAATATATCATTAGAGCAATGAAAAGCAAGACATACAAACTGACATCTTTAGGAAACAAATGGGATTCACAGAGTGGAAATGCAGGAAAGACCTGTGAGACCAAATCCTGTAATTTTCTTTTCCCAAGAAGTTGATTGGTTGCTTCTGTTCCATGGCTGGAACTCCCCCCTGGTGTCGTTGTACCAGATGCAGTAGCATCCGGCTGTGATCCAGTCAAACTTAGGGATTTCTGGCCTGTGGGTCCAGGCACCCTTGGAGAATACTGCTGCTGTGGCTGCTGATGCAAGGACAGTTGTTGCAATTGTGTTTGTGCAGGTTGTTGTAGTTGCTGTTGTTGCTGCTGTGGCGAAGGATGCCCCATTGGTTGCTGCTGCTGCTGTACCAGTTGGGATAATTGCTGTTGGTTTAGGGCCATGGGGTTTTGGTGCAACTGCTGCTGCATGAGTACTTGCTGCTGCCTCTGATGTTGTTGATTACGGAATGAAGCTGAACCAGCACCAGAGATTGGAGGAATTTGCTTCAACCACTGTTGCTGTGATAAAGCATTCTGCATCATAGCTGGCTGTCCATTCTGAGTCATTCCAGATAACTTAGGGTTCAAAAATGCCAGCGTTGATTTCCTGGGTAAGCTTTGAACCTGTGAGTTTGAAAAGATAGCGTGCATGTCATAATCATGCATAAAAATTTAAATGTAAAACATACATATAGAACCCAGCAAAACAATGGTTGTGAATGCTTACAAATATTCTAATACATCCTTAACCATCAAGTATATTGATAACATTGATGAGAATCAAAAGTGCATCCATTTCACTTCGAAAACCAAACAAACAAGATGTTATTAAAACATAAGATTAAAAAAATGATGGATTTCATTCATTTAACTATGGAAATCATCCTGCATATGATCTCGAATCATCTCATTTCAAATGCTCTGAGCTTAAAAAAAATGGACTTACTGCAAATGTACATAATGAAATGACTCAACTTCACGGGCTTCCAAGTACTCCCACATAATTATTACATGTTTTTGTCTGACGGTATTTTCTATGAGATTATAGGTTTTAGGGATCAATTGGACAAAGCAATTTTTTTTCCAATTAAAGAGTTAGTGAATAAGGTCCCAGTCCAACCTATCAAAAAAAAGTTCCCAGTCCAACTCTTGGAAATATCTTCAGAATGTTTTGAATTTGGGACATCAAACGAGAATATCAGAGATGCTCACCCATACTACAGCAGAAAAACACCACTTAACAATTTTTTTTTATTGGCACTAGGTGTCCAGGAACAGCGTTCTGACTAATCCCGGGGTACACAAACCCTTGGCAAGGAGTTTCCTGCAAGTACACCTCAAGTATTACCTCACGTATTTCAAGGGAAAAATCCCTCAGTCCAATAGCCCCTAGAGATTGTTTGCACCCACTGGGATTCAAACCTTAGACCTTGGAGGAAGCATACCACTAAGGCCAAGGCTTTTACCACTTGAGCCAACCCCTAGGGGTTCACCACTTAACAATTATAGAGATAAGGTGTAAGCAATCCTTAAAAAAAAAATAATAATAAATTAAAATTAAAATTAAAAAGGGCACAACTAACCCAAAGCCCTTCCAAAAAGTGTCAATTTATTAATCTGAGAGATACTTTGGAATTTTGGATAATGTGAACTTCACAAGAAAGCGAGACAGCATCATAGTTTGCAAAATCAACTAAAGTACGGAACCAAGCAGATAAAAACAGTTAACAGTATGTATCCTCCACCTTAAAACAAATTGTAACCTTTATATCCCACATAGGAAACTTAGATTTATAAGACGAGAAATAAAAAACTTACAACCACATAGAACAACATAAAGTGACTTGAGTAACATGGGAAAAGCAAAACCATCAGCAGTAAACCAAATCCAGCAAAGCAATATGCATAAGGCAGCTTTATACCTGTGGAGAGTTGAGAGAACTTTGTTGTTGCAATTGCTGCCTCATCTGCCCCAGGTTAATTTGCTGGGTATAACTGAGGGGTCCGTTCGCTCTTAGTTGCGAGCTCAAATTGAGTGTCCCCATCATCCCCATTGCTTGCATTCCTTGCAAAGCTTGACCTGAGTTACCTGGATGGAATTGAGAGCCTTGGACCAGTCCAGATTTCTGCCTCGGCTGCATCCAACATTCATTTTTTAAAACTAAACAGAGATTATATTCAATTCATAAGTAAAAAATACAACATGTTGCTAAATCAATTGGCAAGTTGTAACCCCTCAATGAAAGGCCCAAACCACATGGCCTATACTCCAAAATGACTAGTCAATGATACAATTGGAGCTCATTGGAACTTTATAAAGAGCAAAGACTTCTCATTCCCAAGCAATGTGGGATCTCATACATCACCTACCATTTCTCTTATCATATGGGATATCACAATCCTCCACCCCACCTTAAATTCCCGACGTCCTCGTCAGGCCAGTCCATTATAGGTGGCACGGCTTAAGTCTCACATTTATTGTTGGGATAGACTCTAATACCATTTGTAATGCCTCAATGGAAGGCTCAAGCCACATGACTTATACTCCAAAAGGACTAGTCAGTAATACAATTGGAGCCCATTGGAACCTTATATAGAGCAATAACTTCTCATCCCCAAGCAATGTAGGATCTCATATACTACCTACCATTTTCCTTATCATATAGGGTATCACACAAGTACTGTATGCTTAAAAATAAGGCAAGCAGGGTATTGATCAGGCCAACCACAAACAGAAAAATGATATGGTAACATGTATTTGGCTGATTGTGTTCCTAATGTGATCGAGTTGTGTAGGAAAGAAGGCTTTTCCCCAAGAAGTGGCGAAATCAAATAGAAGATTCACTAAGGTACCATCTTTGAACAATTCCAGATCCCCTACTTTTAGGGGCAGACCTACGTTGATGGTTGGCCCCCAAAATTTTCAAAAATATGCTTTAATATATGGTTTTTTTAAAGATATCCTAATATAAAGATAATTTGCCCCCCTAAAACATTTCGAAAATCTCATTTAGTACTCAGTTGTCTAGATTTCTTTAAGTTTTTTAATAATTTTTTCATACTTACACTTATTTTTTGTCATTAATAAAATCTCACATTCTCTTTTTTTTTTTTTTTTTTT